>PJEX01000256.1:43278-69735 GCA_005350895.1 Colletotrichum tanaceti
TGGTGGTGGTGGTGGTGGTGGAGGAGGAGGAGGGGGAGGGGGAGGGGGAGGGGGAGGAGCTGGACGATTCCGAGGTGACGGAGGTGAAGAAGCTGGGGGGCTGGCTGGGCTGGCTGGGCCGAGGTCCGATCGGGGGCGTCGTGGGCCTCGGGGAGGAGTTGGTTGACGTGGGCGAGCGGATGGACGACGACGACGACGACGACGACCTGGGCGACGAGATGCGGTTGACGCGACTGGCCGACGAGATGCGGCTGACGCGACTGGCCGGGTTGAGGACGACGGGCGGGGTCCGTGGTGGTGATGAAGATGGCGGCGACGTCGGGCGGGCGCCGGGCGGGAACTTGGAGCGGGAGGGCGAGGGGGAGTCGTCGTCGTCGGACGAGATGTCGCCGTTGACGTCGCGGATCTCGATCCTCAAGTCGTCCCTGCGGAAGTGTGGGCGGCGGATGGCACGCCTGCGTCTTTTGGTTAGTTTCTCACGATGGAATCTCTTTATAAGGGGGTTCTATTTGTAAATGCTTATGAGGCCGTTGCCCTTACCTCCTTAGCGAGAGTGTTGGAGAACCCATTGTTGGTTCTTTAACTTTTGTGTGTGGTTTAAACGGGCTAACGGGGTTATGGTAATTACACCAAAGTTGAAGACCGAGTCTACGGTCGAGTAGTACAAGAAGAGGAAGAAGAAGAAGAAGAAGAAGAAGAAGAAGAAGAACGGTTGAAGAAAGGTGTAAAGTTTCGTGTCATCGAGACACACAAAGTTGTCGAAGAAGAAGCAGCTCAGCTGTACGAGAGAAGTCGAACGAGAACAAGAAGAGGGCGCTGCCCGGCGAAGAGAAGGAGGAGGGAAACCTGCGATGTCGAGAATGAAGCCTCAGGTCATCTTGGCCCTTGTGTCAAAAATAATAACAGCTAAAAAAAAGAATAAAAAGAAGAAACAAAGAAAAGAAGAAAAGAAGAGAGTGTCGTCTTCCCAGATGCTGGATGATGGAATAATAGAATCCGATAAGTTATGGGGGAGAGTGGTGACGGAAGTGGGGAGGAGGAGGAGGAGGAGGAGGAGGAGAGAAAAGCAGGGCCGTCTTTACTTTTTTTTTGGTCCCAGAAACCAACCCGTTCGGCTTGTTGGTCGGGTGTCGTTCCGGCTTCGATTTCATCCATCGATAGATATCCTTGCCCTTCTTCCTCGCCCTTCTATGTATACTACGTGGTAGGGGCCATACGTAGTAGGGGCCACTCCCCATTGCTCGTCTCTTGGCAACGTGAGAACGTGGTTGCGGCTTCTTCCCACACCAGAGAATAGAGTGAGACAGTGAGACAGTGAGAGAGAAATAGAGTGATGGAGACTGGAGTAGAGTTGAGTAGAGTTTTGGTGTGGGTGGTGGTTAACCCGCAACCACGTTCTCACGCTGCCAAGAGACGAACAATGCTTGCATCTGCCATCTCCCCTCCCGCATCTTAGAACACAAGTTACACAACAGAGGCCAAGTTTGTTTCTCGGTTTCAGAGCCTCCCCTGCCAAGAGAGAGCCGAAAACGAGCCCCCTGGTGAGACACCATCCGTCGTCCCCCGTCCACAGGTCGTACTCACGTAGTACGCACATAAATAACTAGGTACCTTTGGTACGGATACAGGGTAGGTATTACAGGTACGGTTACAGGTACAATTACCAACACTGATCTTCCATGGGGGGGGACCCCCTGGCTGAAACTGTCAATCACTTGCCCCGATTCGCCAGCTCCGATTTTTACTTGGAGGGCGTCGAAGCCCCCCCGATGCGGGCGGCCCGGCGGGAACATGCACCCTTCGGGAGCTAATGAGTTAGTTGTCTGCGTGTGCGTACTAATTAATAACTCAATTCGAATTAATACCAGAGTACAGTTATGGTTACGGCTAGTTGGACCAACGTTTAGTTATTCCCTCTCTCTCTCTTTTTTTCTGTTCCTACGGTGTCCCTGTTCCATCTCAAGAGAAGGCGAGAAGCCGACCCAGCTTAGCTAAACGTACGGATAGAGGTAGCTTACTACGTAATTATCACACAGTAGGAGATGGCTGGAGTACGGAAAACACACCAAGGAAGACGACCAGGGTCTTTGCAGCTAACAACACGCAGCCCTGACTTGAGAGGCGCACCGTTTCAGAATGCCGTCTCCGCCCCCTGCCGCCGTCGTCTGAAGGATCAGATCAGCCGTCCCAGATTGATCTTTTCTTGGTGGCTCTGTCTGTCTGCTGTCTGTCTGTCTGTCTGTCTGTCTGCCTGTCTGCCTGTCTGTCTCTCTCTCTCTCTCTCCCACGCCGGAACCTGCCGATCCTCACTGAGCTGGCTGGCCACCCTTCAGGAGGTCGGAGGTCCTCGTTGGTTCCGACTTGCCGAGACAAAAACGAGTCAAGCTCCGGTATCCGCATTTGGCAAAAAGACGCAGAGGCCGGGTCGGGAACCCTGCACTTCAGTCGAATGGGGATTTATCATTCATCATTCACGGGACTGAGAGGTTTGGGGCTGGAGCTCAAACCAACCTTTAATCAATAGAAAAGAGAGAGACTGATTACGTAGGAGGGAGAGAGAGAGAGAGAGAGAGAGAGAGAGAGACAGACACTACGTAGAGAACAAGAGAGAGAATGGGAGAGAAAAAAAAGACGGTCCACAACACCAAAACCCCCCCACCGCGGCTCAATCAAAGTCGAACGAACCATCCACTGAGGTCTGCTTTCCATGTTTTCCATCTTTTCCATCCCTCTTTCTCTTCTCCCCTTCTCCATCTACGGATAACTTGGCCAGCTTCCAAGTTCCATCGTCTGAAGGAACGGCATCCCTCTCCGTCTCGGCCGCCCTGGACGCCTCATCGGCGTCGCCATTTCGCTTGCGTGACAAAGACGGCGTCAAGCCGGCAGGCTTGCAGCTCTAGCGTCGGCCGATCTTCCCCTGTCGCATCACCGCCGATACATCATACACGTAGTCACGTAGGTACACTACTACGTACAGAGCGAGGGGGACAATAACCGTAAGGCTCTCTCTCCAGTCCCTGAACCCGAAGAGCCTCTTTTTTTTCTTTTCCCACCCCGGTTCACTCTACGCAAATCACTCGGCCATCTACCTGAGCCACACGCCCAGGAACCGCGGCAACCGCCCGAGACGAATCCTCTCCCCCTTCGCGGAGAGGCTGAGGGGTCCGGGGATGTTGTTCGAGGCACGTAACACGCGCGTGAGGGCGAGGTGCCCATCGTCCATCGCCTGCGAACACTTGGCCCCGCGGCGGGCTTCAAACCGAGAGAAGGGGGGCGAGAGTGGACACCGTTTAATCTATTCAGAGTACTCCGTATCCATACGGGAGTACGGAGTATTGTAGTCTGTGTGCAAAGACGAGGGAGAACCTTGAAGGAAATTGCCCCTTGTGCGAGTCAAACCCGGCCACACACACACACTTCTCTCTCCAGACTCCAGGCTCTCCCTCGACCAGCTTGGATGCGCTACAAGTCATCCCCAAATCTCCCAAGACGCTGCTGCCAATTCATTTCGACATCTATTAAGCTTAAAAAAAACGTTGATGATATTGCCCGATTTCCCCCTCTTCCCCCCCTCGGATCAAAGGCCCCCCCCCCCCCCCTCCATGCCGGTTGTCCGTGATGCCGGTGTCTGCTAGATGGCCCTCTTTTCGGGTTAATAAGTGTGTCTGTGTCTGTGTCGGCGGAGGCTCCGCGGAGCATAATTAAAATGGCGCGGCTCCGACAAGTCTCCGAGCCAACTGTCGACAGCCCTTGCTATATTAATTAACACCAGATTCCTACCATGAGCAGCAGCCATCAGCAGGTGACCATCCGAAATGGAGTATGTCAAAGCCATAAGGATAAAAGGCTCTATGGATAGTTCGGTGCTTCAGCGCTTTCAATAGGCTTGGGACGAAGGCAAAGTGCCCATGCATGCCATCAGACCCGTCCGAACGAGCCTCGACGGGGCCCAATGCCGCGATGGAAGCCTGGGTTTCGGACGATTGCATCCGCGTCGAATTTGAAAACGCCAAAGGGGTCAGTCAAGTACGCCATCAAGAAGCAACGAGCTCTGCTGGGCTCTCGGTCTCGGGCGGTGGATATCGCAAGATTCGGGATGCCGCGGGACGAGCCTGCTTCAGCGGACCATATGGGGACATGCCATGTACTCCCTGGCGCTTCGTGCTCAGAGAGAGAGAGAGAGAGACGTAAATACGGACTACAAGTTCAGCTGCATCCACGTCTCGTGCGAGAAAGAAGGGGGCCAGATGACTTGCACCTTGTCAACATGTTATTAAGCTCCATGTCGCTAATAGACACGTAGGACTTGGACGGGACATGTTATTTGATAGGCAGCCCTGCGAAAGCTGGATTGGCTGTTAAAATGCTGCAGTCATCTGGCTGTGTTCAGGCAAACTCTTTCCTTCATCGCGCTTCTGCCAGTTGAAATCGACTGGTGGATGTAATTAAATCAACATAGTTGGGAAAATCATCTGAAGCCATCCGCAGTTCCTCGATAGCCAACGTCTCCCCCTATTACTGTCTACACTCCCTCAGCCCTCCTCCAAGCCATCGATACTAGCACTCTTCACCAAGCTCATCCTCTGATTTTCTTTCAACCACGCGGCTGACTGATGCTGAGAAGGTTTCCCACCCCATCCAGACGCTGGATATAATTAAAGAAAGCGGGGACGTTACACTACTAATCCTACGGATATAGTGCGGATACAGACAGGGTTGAGATTCGCCAGAAGCTCAAGCACGTCAGCAGCGTCCCTGTCTTTGTCCACAGCATCGTCGATTCCCCTTAACCACTTTTTTTTTTTTAAATATTTCATCTTCCTACCTTCTTCTTCGGAGCGCGGACTGAACAGCTTCCTATCTCGTACCGCGGACGGGCCGTACCTGTCCAGACTCCCTATGGGGCGTGTGGTGGGGGAGGGGACTCAGGGGAGGGGGGGGTCGCAAAAGTTCCTTGACGATGTTGCCATGATGCTTTCTTTCCAAGTTTCTGCATACTGTATGCCCGAGGGGGAAAAAAAAAAAAGGCCGAGCCGTCTCGTCGACCCTGTCGTTTAGCCGCAACTAATAATACGAATCACGATCACGGCAGCGTCAGTACGGATACTCTGTACGGATACGGATACTGGATGCGCCCTCTTTGCATCTGTAGACTCTTCTGTGACTGACTAATCTCGGATCCGATTATGCTCATCTTCCGAATGGCAACCCGGCGTTATTAACTCCGAGCAAGAGAGAGAGGGGGTTCGGATACTGACAGGTAACTGATACACTGATAACCCGACTCTTGTTGATCCACGACTTGGCAACTTACTTAAAGTAGAAGACTCGGCGTTTCTCCACAGCACCCTCGCCCGCCGGGTACCGGTGATTAGATTCCCAAGCCAGAAGGTCAATCTGGCTTCGAAACGGAGTCTATGCAGCATGGTTGTCGTGTCATGGCAGGTGGGTTTTTGGGAAGATGCTCAAGACGGTATCGAGGCCGGGTCGACGCCAAGGTTCGGATTGTGATCTGCAATTTGATAGACGAACCCTAGCATCGCCCATTGTATAAGTATTCCATGCCTCTCTCTCTCTGTCTCTCTCTCTCTCTCTCTCTCTCTCTCTCGAGGTGGTCTCTTCGTACGGACGAGCAACTGATTTCTTAGTTACTATACCACTCGCCATGCCGTTCTTTCGCCAGTCCAACAAGTCCCAGCAGGCCCCTCGGTGGCCCGGGTTCGCGATGGCAGCCCTCCTCACGGCGAGCTCCTTCGCCGACGCCTACGTCCTGCCGCGCCACATCAAGCCGTCGCAGCTGCTCAAGAGCTACGACTACGTCATCGTCGGAGGCGGCACGGCCGGCCTGACGGTGGCGGACCGCCTGACCGAGGACCCCAAGATTAGCGTCCTGGTCCTCGAGGCCGGCAACTGGGGCAACATGGCCGACAACCTCCTGGTCTACGTCGCCGGCCGGACCGGGGGCTTCACCGACCCCATGTGGCCCGGCCTCCAGTCCGTGCCGCAGCCCAACCTGAACGGGAGGCCCGGCAGCGTCCTCGTCGCCAAGCAGGTCGGCGGCGGCTCTTCCGTCAACGCCATGATGAACATGCGCGGCTCCGCCGAGGACTACGACCGCTGGGCTGCCCTGTTCGGGTCCGAGGCTCGGCAGGGCACCGCTGACTGGAGCTGGGATGGCATCTTGCCGTTCTTCAAAAAGGTGAGAAAGATGGGCGAGCGAGCGAGTTGCCCCCTCCCCCCGGGTTCAGTGGGGGTTTTGCTATATGGCACACACACACACACACCAAGCTGACTAGTCGCATTGATTAACCAAATAAACAGGGCCTCCACTTCACTGAGCCCCCTCCCGAGCTCACCGACAACTTTGACAGCATCAAGTACGACGCCTCCTACTGGGGCGACTCGTCCGACATCTACGCCGGCTGGCCCCGGTTCTACTACCCCGGCGTGACCCCGCTGGTGGAGGCCTTCAAGGAGATGGAGGGCGTCGAGTTCCCCCCCGACAGCGGCGCCGGACAGCCGGGCGTCTTCTGGTTCCCCACCCTCATGGACCCCCGCTCCGTCACCCGCTCCTACGCCGGCACCGGCCACTACCTCAACGTCAACGCCACCCGCCCCAACTACCACCTCTTGATCGACACCCAGGTCCGCAGGCTGCTGGTCGACGACGCCCTCTGCGCCAAGGGGGTCGAGTTCCCCCTCGGCGGCAACGGCAACGGCACCACCCTCGTCACCGTCAAGGCCAAGAAGGAGGTCCTCCTCGCCGCCGGCGCCCTCCACACCCCGCACCTCCTGCAGCTGAGCGGCATCGGCCCCAAGAACCTCCTCGAGGCCGGCGGCATCGACGTGCGTGTCGACCTGCCCGGCGTCGGCCAGAACTTCCAGGACCACAGCAACCTGTCTGGGGTGAACATTACACGTGAGTTGACTGGACAATATTTTATTATTATTAGTATCATTATCATTATTTGGGGATAAACTGACCTCTCTCGTCTTTCTCTTTTAGTCACTAAGCTCGCATCCATCCACCCGAACCCGCGGGATCTGGTTGAGGGAAGCGAATTCCAGGCCTGGGCCGAAGAAGTTTGGCAGGCTAACAAGACTGGTGAGCATCCACCATACTCGTCCATATATGATATCAACCTCCCCCTTCCCCTGACCCCTACGCGTGTTTTCCCAAAAAGACTGGGCTCACGGCTGACCTGACTGACTTCTCCCAAACCAAAAGGCCCGTACTCCCTCGCCTTCACCAACCTGGCGGGCTGGCTCCCCTTCACCGCCATCACGGACAGGGCCGACGAGATCGCCACGAAGCTGGAGCAGCAGGACTTCGCCAGCCTGCTGCCGGCCGACACCCACGCCACCGTGCTCGCCGGCTTCGAGGCGCAGATGAAGATCCTGGCCGGCCAGCTGCGGTCCAAGAACACGGCCTTCACCCGCTTCCAGCTGATCCCGGACCACGGCTCCCAGGGCCCCGTGGCGATGCAGTCCTTCGCCCGCGGCACCGTCAACATCGACACCGCCGACCCCTGGAACACGGAGCCCGTCATCGACTACCGCGCCCTGACCAACCCCGTCGAGGCCGACTTCTACGTCGAGTCCATCCGCTTCCTCCGCCGCTACAACTTCGAGACCTCCCTGGCCGCCGAGTACGCCCCCGTCGAGTACGCCCCCGGCCCCAACGTCACCTCCGACGCGGACCTCAAGGCCTACATCGCCGGCGCCCTGTCCCCGACCGACTACCACCCCGTCGGCACCGCCGCCATGATGCCCCTGGAGCTCGGCGGCGTCGTCGACCAGACCCTGCGCGTCTACGGCGTCAAGAACCTGAGGGTCGTCGACGCCAGCGTCATGCCCATGGTCCCCGGCGCCAACACGTGCCAGCCTACCTACGCCCTGGCCGAGAAGGTGAGTCGTTTTGTCTTTTTTTTTTCTTTTGAGAATTCCTTTCCATCCCGTCATACCGTCTCTTCGGCTTCCCCCTGGAAGTCCTTCTAGTCGCCCGGGCATACATACACCCTTCCCCTCCCTGTGTCTTTGTGCTGACGACATCTTTCGAACTATAGGCCGCCGAGATCATCAAGCAAGGCATCTAACAATCCGATTCAAAACGACAAGAGGCCGTGCCCAGAACTGTCGGTGCTTGCTGTCACTTGTTTGCTGCAGATGGGAGGAATCTTTGCAACTTTCAGGAGTAACCTAGACACTAATTACAATACAAATCTGTGCGTGGAGTTTGTCTTCTGAATTACCACGCGTCACGACACGGTGCCATGTTGATGCTCATGGATGCAGACTTGATGTCATTGATTATTTCGTGACAGCGTCTCTGTAGCAGTTGTGTTCATTGGTAAATTGCTTAGCTATTCCAAATCCGGACTCGGAGGAGTTTGAGCAAGAGACTCTCAGAAAAAAAAAAACAAGTGCTGCGTGTAGGGTTTCCAGGACCTAAAGCAAGGCCGACTATTGAACAATCAAAGTCACCATGAATTCGTGCTCCCCATGAGAGCGTGGATGTGTGCGAACCGTCTGATACCACATGGATGATGACCTTCTCTCTCCTGCCAGACGAAGCAGGAGATTACATGCAGTAAAGATCTCCGGAACAGCATGCGACGGCAGGAGTTCCTGGCCTGTTGGGGAAGCACTGTAACGACTCCAGTCAGCATTCATGTGATGGGAGGGCTGCCAGACAGTCGGGGGACAGTACTTTTTTTTTGCAAATATCCCAAGGGTCCTTAAACGTTATTCTACACTGCGAATCGTTCAGTTAAGTACCGAGACGTCACTCAATACCACCTGCATGGGCCAGCTTACGTCCTGAAAGTCGCAGCCCCCGGGAGGGCTTTTGCAGTACTGAGCAGAAACGCCCTGGAAGACGACGGCGGCGCCTAGGAGAACGGCTGTGGATCGGAGATGCATGGTGTGGAAGAGGCGGATGAGCGTAGGTCGTTTGTGATGACTTGCGTGGGCTAGATTTGAGTCGTATTTAAGCTACGGTGCGATTGTAGCAGGACAATAACAGCTCCTCTCTAGAGTCTCCCTCTCTCTATATATATACACATATTCTCCAAACCACTCCCCCGGTTGTTCACAGGGACCGAGACAAGAAGACTTGCCAAGGGCCAGATCGGCAACTTGGATAACTCTCGGATTCTAGTTCGATAAGGCTAACTTGGATACGTAATGTACTGGTTACATGCTGCGCTATACCTGTTTCGGCAGCATTTTCCATCAGCAGAGTTTACCCCGGCATAAAGTCAAAGTTATGCTAAGTTGGCCACGTAAACTACCTTTCATGACAGCAAAGGCCGCCCGCGTAACTGCGCCCGCAGCGAGTCAGGTTGCTTACCTAGGTATGCATGACAGGACCTTCTTATGACAGAAGTCTTATTTGTTCTCGGGAAAGATTATTGACGCGTGTCGAATGCGAATACTCAACTGCAAACCCGAGGGTCTGTGTCCACCGTGTTTACTGTATCAATTATTGGGCCTAGAACCCCATGGCCACAGCCACAACGTAGGGCGCCCGGCAAAGTCTGATACATGTAACATCTATCCCCTATACCCAATACAAAGAGTAAGGGCCTGATTTCGACGCCGATATAATATCGGAATGCTGAACTCTGTTCTGAAATATTAGTCAGAAACTGAATAAATGCTGCGCTAGACTGTTTTCAGGCCACATTTTTATAATTTCAGTTTATCCTTACAGGTATCCCTACATTAACCACATACCTCACTTAAAATAACATTTTGCTATCAAAAAACAGCAGATATTTAGGTTTTTTACCCTACTTCTTATACAAATAGTCTAATACTGTTATCTAGCTTTAAAAGCACCCTTTAACAGTATTAGACTATATTAGAGTAGTAACAGTATAGGTAATAATAATAATAATAAGGTACTGCTAGTAATAGCTATAGTAATAGCAGCTACCTAAGCAGTAATAAGCTACCTATATAATAATAGGTAGTTAGAAAGAAACATTATTAATAAGGGTAGCCTAGTAGCTATAACAGTATATTACCTAAAGCTCCTTTATAGGTTAAAGAGTTATTTCTATAAGCTCTTTTATATAATAAAATACTAGTTTTATACTCTAGTGAAATAGGTAAAGAAAAAGATACCTATCTATTTATTAAGGTATCTATTACTATAGTAGAAGATATTATTTATTCTACTTCTCTTAGTAATAGGTAGTATCTAGCAGAATGTTATATATTTCTTTAAGGTTACTTAGTTAACAATCTTAATAGTATAGAATAAGGTCCTGCTATACCTTATATAACTCTATAAAGAGTATATCTAACTAGTTTATATTAATAAAGTATTAGCAGAAATTAAGCTCTATCTAAAGTAATAGGACTTTATAGGGTATATAGAAGCTATTAATAGTATACTTATTAGTGCTTAGGTTATAGAGGATAATTAATAGCTATAGTATAGTTAGAAAGGCATTATCTTATAAAATATATTTACTACAGTCTGCTTTAATAGGAGCTTCTTATATATACTTACTAGGGCTAAAGGCTTAATTTATAATGCTAGCCTTACTAACTATATATTCGCTAGAGGTTTTAATATGCTAGCTAGTTAGTATTTCCTAGTAGACTTAGGATTTAGAGGGTAAAATAGGCTTATTATTCTATATCCTAGGATATATTATTATCTAGAAGACTAGAGGGATAGGAATAGACTACTAAGGATAAAGAAAGAGCTATATAACTTACGCTACTATTACCTTTAAGTTATTGTTAAGTAGGTCTTTAGCTACCTAAAGCAAAGATAGCAGATTATTTAGTAGGTAGTACCTAAGTACTATATAAAGATATAGGTAGTAATAGTATATACAGTTACTAGGCTGTATAACTTTATACTCTAGTGCCTAGCTAAAAGAGGTAGTTACCTAGAAGTAACTAGCTTTAGCTTTAGGCTGCTTAATATAAGGCCTATAAAGAGAAAGGTAAATAGGTTATATAGAGGAAAAATAATAGCTTAAATATAGGCTTAAGTAGCTTAAAAGATATAGAGGAGTTAGATTTATTAAGCTGTAGAGGAAAATAGGTAAAAAAGTAATGTTTTTTAGAAGTAGGAAAAAAGGAGGGGAAAGTAGTGTTTTTTTATATATAACTACCTAAAAAAACTAGCCTATACCTACCTATACCTACCTATACTTAGTAAAAAAAAAACCTCCTTTTTCTAATTACTTAATAATAACCTCCCTTTTTTAACTACCTTTACTACTTAACGTTAATATCCCTAGCTAACTCCTTAATATATACTGTTTTAAGCTTATTATTAGGTAAGAGATTCTAATATACTACCTACAGTATAAGCTATTTATTATGTTTTTTTATTAACTTTTACAAAGCAGCTAAATACACCTTCTCTAGCAGCTCTATTTAAAATCTTAAGAAGTTAGTAAGGGCCTTTTAGACTGCTACCTTATCACATAAGGGTACCCCTACTAGCTCCCTCTTACTCTTAAAGAAGCTCCTTCTAAGGTCCTATATTAACTACCTAATATATATATTAGCTTTAGTAGCTAAAACCCTACTTTAGCTACATAACTTAAGGAGTAGGAAAGGAGATATTAGGCCTAGCTAGTAGAGGGATATTAGTAATAAATTTAGAGTTAATAAGGTAAGTAAGCTAGTTAGTAACTACTAACTTATTATTATTAAGTAACTAAGCTAATTCTCCTCTAGGAAAATAACCTTATTATTATTATTATTATCCTCTTCTTTATCCTTATCCTCCTTATTAGCCTCTTATTAGGTAAATAAGGCAGCTATATAAATACTGTTACCCTTACTAACTATAGCTAGCTATATCTCTTAGTATACAGCTAGCTTACCTAGGCCTTTCTTAAAGACTTATCTACCCTTTAGATAATTAGTAAGAAAGTCCTTTTTAGCCTCCTTTAAGCAGTATACCTTACTGTCTTCCTTATTATAGGTATTACCTAATTAATAGGTAATTAATACTTAAGCATTATACCTCTTTTTCTTAATATTATATTTATTTACTAACTAACTGCTAGTTACTTAGTAGCAAAAAAACTACTTCTCCTTATTTACCTTTATTATAAGCTGCTTAAATACTAGCTTCTAGACTACTACCTTCTTTATACTTAAGTTATTATTACAAGAGAGGTTAAGTAGCTCCTCTATAAAATAAGCTATTAATTCTATTAACTATAGTGTATAAGCCTTTTTTTATATCTAGCTAGCATTTATAATAGACTCTTAGGTTAGGCTCCCTAGGTCTTGCCTAGAGCTTCCTCTAACTTTATTAACAGCCTTATAAAAGGCTTATTAGCTTTATTTTACTAAGCGCTAGGCTGCTAGCAGTTAGATAGGAGGCAGTTACTAAGACTACTACTAACTGCTAGTAGGGAAGTTATTATAGCTTACAGTAATAGGGCTAATAATAATAGTATTACTATTAACAGATATTCTTTCTTCTTCTTACTAATTAGTTATTCTTATAATAATAATAATAATAGTAATAATAATAATAATAACAGAGGGAAGAAAAACAATAAAGTAATAAGGGATTAACTATATTAATATAAGGGGAAGTAAAACGTTATTTCAAACAGGCAGGCAGTTAAGGCATAGGGATAGTAACAGTACATAGGCAGAAATAACCCTTAGGTTTGCTTAGCTGATTAATCAAAAAGGTCACTTTTACCTCAGTACAACCTAACTCCAATATTATATCGGAGGAGCAAATCTAGCCCTAAAGTTGCGTTTAGATTAACACAGCTTCTTGTCTGAGATTTGTCCTTCAAGGCAAAGTATCATGTTACTATGTTAGAGGGACGTAGAGTTGTAAGCAGTAGAGCTGTAAGTAGACAAGGCTGTATTATGTATACTCTTTTGGGTAGGTATACAACAACACTGTTGCAAAGGTGTAGATGCTAAAGACCAGAACGCTCTGTAGAGGCTGTCATCAAGAGGAGATTGTACCATAAGAGAGAGAGAGAGTACTCCAAGAGCGTAAACCTGTATGTGGTTGCGTCTCGCAGTTTCTGAAAGCGGTTTAAGTGCAACCAATGACCCATAGGCATTTCAGTATGAATCAATAAGTCGTGAACGGTCTGTGAGTTTGTTGTGTAACACATGGGGGGGCTGAGTCCCGGCACATTAATCACTGGTTGATGCCCGTGTCCCCGAACGGCAGCAGGGTTCAGTTTCTTGTCACTGCTTCGACACGTCACACCTTATTGTTCACTGGGATGACCAGGCCAAGCCAATTTCGCAACGCGGTCGAAAGTTGGACGGCAAGAGACGAGATAATTAAGCTTCTAACGCGTGCGACAGACGATCTTCTGTCGCTTCGGCTGTCATTTATGATTCATGCTTTCTCAGGCGAAAACTCCTCAAACTGCGCCTATTGAAAAATTGTTACAACCTTCAAAACAGGCAGATGAGGGCTCCGATGGTCGTGTTACCCGCGCCGCGTTCGTTTATCTGCAACGACCTGCCGAAACGGTGGAAGGGGGAGCGGTCGCGTATCTCGAACATTGGCTCAAGATTCAAGGCCCCGATCGGCAACTTAGACAACACTTGGATATCTAATGTCACTTGGATAACTTGCACTTGCGTGATTATTAATCCCTCTAAGTTAAAGTCTAATACCCTCATGTACTGCTAGTATCCCTGACCTGCCCTATAAGCCACTTTCGCCCAAGCTACAGGTACAGCTGCTGTTGAATTGAAGGATGTACGCACACGGGGCGCACCCTGTGCGCACGGGGCGTAGGCCTGGAGATAGGCTTAAGCCCGGCGTAGCCGGCCCTTCGCCGAATATCGGAGGGACTGCTGCGGGCTTCTTCCTAAGCAGTAGGCTCCAGTTGTGGCCTTAGGCGCCTAGGAATAGGGTTCTTATAGGCCTAAGTCAGGGGCTAGCTGCAGGGCATAATAGTTACACACATATATCTTAATACACATTTAATTAACCTATTACTGCAACCCTTAATAATCTAACAATTAAGAGTCTTATACACTTAAAAACTAACAATAATAAGCACTATAAAGCTATCTATAAGCTTATAAGATATCTACTAATACTACTAAGACTATTCTTAATAGCCCTACTAACTAGGTTCTCTAGTTTAACTAGCTTAAAACTAAGGCAAAAACCTATAAGCTTTAGGATATAATTAACCTATTAATTGCTATATATAATACAGCTAAGATACTTAATAGGCTGCTTACTAAGCTAGAAAAGCCCTTAATATATAATTACCTATATATAGGTATAGTTATAATAACCCCTATAAGCACTACTATAAATACCCTTTTAAATACTACTCCTTTAAGAGCTAAAAGCATCCTAGCATATAAGATATGCTTACAGACTGCAGCCCTTTAGCAGCAGCTTTAACCTAAGCTACAGCCTTTATATAAGGAGCCTAAAGATATAACTCTAGCCTTAGATATTAGTTATACGCTCCTGCGCATAGCAGACGCCTTACAATACGCATTATAGCTAGAAGATCTCTCTCTAGCTAACCTTCTCCTATATAAGGAGCGCTATATATAGTATAATAATAACCTATATATATAGGAGAAGTGCCTTAAGCGCTATAGTAACCTCTAAGAATAGATACACTAGACTATCTCTACTAACCTTAAGCTCTATTACTATACCTCTAATAATAAGGTTAATACCTAGGTAATTACCCTCTAGGCTTATATAGGAATATACCCTTCTAAATATAAAGAGAATATATATATTATGCTAGAAAAGGTCCTCTAAGTAACCTTAAGGCACCTAAGAACTAAGAAGGAAGTTAAGGCCTAGCTTATAAAGTAGGAAAAGGTACTCTATAAAGCTACTACTAGCAGCATCCTAGGGGCCTAGCTCTTAAGTAACTAGTTTAACCTATTTATAGCAGCCTTCTAGAAGACCTATCTCTTAAGCTAGGTATATATATACTACTACACTAAGGTTACTAACGCCCTTAAAAACTACTTAACGCTAGGATTAGTACTCTCTAATATCTAAGAGTTCCTATAGTTAATAGATAAAAATAAGTATATAAAGAAGGCTAGGTAAGGGGCTTTTAGTCCTACCTACACTAAAATAATAGATAATAATAAGAAGGAGGGTTATAGGAACTATAACTATAGGGGATAAGGCTGTAACTATAGAGGGTATAGGAGAAAGGAGGCACTATTAGCTAAGGGGGTAAATACCCCTCTACTATTACAAGAAGCTAGTGTAACTATAAAGCATAAGCGCTTAAGTATAAGCGCAGGTATAGTAGAGATACTGCCTATAAAGTATATAACCTTAGATACTACCTACAAGCTCTATATAGGCCCTTATTATAGTATTATATAGTACTTCTATATACTCCCTTACCTAAAGAGAAATAATAGACTGCTTAGTAAAAGCATTAAAAGGCTTATTAAAATATACCTCTAGACTAATAAGGCCTTTACTAAGAAGCTTTAAGTAGTAAGGATATTAGCTAAAGGCTTAAATTAACTTTATAGTAGATACTAAGGCAGGATTTCTATAGCCTCCTTTTATATTACTAAGAGCTAATATTACTTAGCTAAGTTAGTAATACTTAATTTAGGCAGCAATATCTATATATTTAATAATACTATATAGTTTAAAACTCTCTATAGTATATCTATAGATAATTTTATATAGGCTAGTGTATAACAGCTGCCTATTAAGGCATACAGCACTATAGAGATTAAGCTTAGAGTATATAGGAACTGCATTATTAAGCTTACCTTATATAATATTACTCTTTATAGAGGTATTACTGCTAACCTTATCTCCTTCTTAAAGCTATACTAGTAAGGGATCTAGTAGGATATAAGCCTAGGTAACAATTACCTATATAAAGCAGATAAGTTATTTATTATATATATTAATAAGATTTATAGCTAGTAGGTGCTTAACTATTAGCTATTTTTATTAGACGCTATACTTACAGCTATAGTCCCCCTACTAGCTATTTACGTAGACAAGATACTATACCTAAAGCATAAAAGAAATACCTTTATAATAGCTACCTATAGGAAGCCTATCCTTAGTAACCTTCTTACCTAGCACTAGCGTCTTAGATACCCTAGCCTAGAAGCGCTTAAAAGGATCCCTAACATTACTTATAGAGTATATATCTAAGGTTTTAATAAGCCTATAATAATAGTTAACTGTAAAGCTTATACCCTAGGTAAGGCCTATTATATAGTCTAAAGGAGCCTGCAAGAGTTAGTTATCTATATAAAGCCTAGTAACTACCTTACAGTTAACTTTTATAACCTTAAGGTAGGCTATACAGGCTACTGCTCCTATA
Source organism: Colletotrichum tanaceti (assembly GCA_005350895.1). Classification (NCBI taxonomy): domain Eukaryota; kingdom Fungi; phylum Ascomycota; class Sordariomycetes; order Glomerellales; family Glomerellaceae; genus Colletotrichum; species Colletotrichum tanaceti. The sequence goes on from PJEX01000256.1 coordinate 59,613, forward strand.
TACTCTTTTTAGACTGCATAACAGGCCTAACTTAAGACTTTTACCTTTATACCTACAAGACAGACATACTGCTTATAATAATTATAGACTTCCTTACTATACTTAAAGTATACTATAGTTATAAGGTAAAGGTTATTAAAACTAATAATAAGCTAGCTAATAATAATAAGGTTTCTATAAGCCTTAACGTATATAGTATATATATTAAGGCAAACGCCCTAAATACCTAAGTATAAAATAGCACTGCAGAGTGTATTATAGCTACTATTAAGCGTAAGGCTAGGTATATAGCTGTTTATACTAAGCTTCCTAACATCCTTTAGCCTAAGATTTACACCTCTATAACTTACCTTTATAACTATATACTGCAAGCCTCTTATAGTTAGAAGACTCTATACTAGTTATAGTATAAGCACTTCTAGGGGGAAGACACTACATAATTTACCTAGCTAGACCTTTTATATTTAAGAGTCTTTAGCTATAAAGCGTATACACTTATAGCAGACACTTAACTTTACTATTAGCGCCTAAAAAGGCTTACCCTATGTATATAGATAGGTTATCTTATTAGCTATACTTTAAGTAACTTATACTGTATTTAGAATCCCCTTTATAGTAAAGTATTTATAATAAGAGATATTATCTTTAATAAAAAACTTATCTTTAATAGTAACCTAAAGGCCCTTACTAAGGATATTTATAAGTTAGACCTTTAAGATATTTAATAAATAATTAACTACCTTATTCTTAAAGGCTAGTATAATATAACTACATCCTATATAGCTAATAAGGAGGCTAATAAGATCTATAAAGACTATAATAAAGCTAAGGGGGTGCCTCTAGGCGCTACCTTAAGCGCCTTAAGTATAGTAGAGACTCCTTCTAATAAGCCTCCTACCCTAGCGCTACACACTAAGTCCTAGTTTAAGCTTATAATACTGCTGCAAACACCCCTAAGATTAGCGTTTCTTACTATACTTATAGCAGCATTTATAGGGGGGTAGGAAGGATCTTAATAAGCTAATAAAACCCTCTTTCTAATATACTACTAGTAGTTATATATATCCTTTAAGGCTGCATTTCTTACTAGGTGTATACATAATAAGCATTCTTATATATATAACTCTACAAAAACTAAGTAAAAACTAATAGACAGTATAGGAACGCCTAGGTTACAGGCTAGCCCCCTATAAGACCTTATGTAATATATTAACTAATCCCTAGAATACCTTTATATAATAGGATTATATAGTCTAGAGCTAGTACTTATAGTATCTCTAGAGGGAGCCTATTATAAGGCTAATACCCTATATAGTACCTACTAAAAAGAACTCCTACTACTCCCTATATTATATAGTTAACTCTAATACTATCCTCTTAAAGATACCTTTTATAAAGCTAAAATATTATACCTTAACAGCTATATAACCTTACGCTTATAGCAAGAGGTATCTAAAGCTTCTATATATAGTAATTAGATTCTTAGTTACTATTAAGTCTATACCTATAAGCTTAATAAGTATAGCTACCTTAGTAAAGTAAAGGCTAGGCTTATAATATAAGGTAACTAATAAGTAAAAGATAACTAAGATATATATACTGTAACGCTTATAGGTATATCTTTCTAGATCCTAATAGCTATAGCTACCTGCTTTAATTATAAGCTACTCTAATATAACGCAGTAAATATGTTTATATATATAGATATTAATAAGGAAATATATATAGAGATACTGCCTAGACACTACAAGAAAGGCGTTATCCTATGCCTTTAGAAAGCCCTCTATAGGCTTTGCTGTTTACCTATACTTTAGTAAAAGTATTTTAAGAAGGGGCTTATAGCGTAAGGCTTTAAATATATAGCTAGAGAAGAATACTGCTAGCAGAAGGGAGAGGTTACCTTCTTCTTTTATATTAATAATTATATCCTTACCTTCCTAAAGGCTAATAAGCTTATAGTAATAGATAAGCTACACACACTTTAGACTAAATACTACCTTAAAGGCAGCAAAAACCTCTAGTAGTTTCTTAGCCTTAAGATTATATATAACTAAAAGACCTATTACCTATAGCTCTTATAGGCTATATATACTAAGAAGTATAGGAAACTGCTTCTTATATATACTAACATTATAGATAATAATACTGCCTAGCATACACCTATAATAAAGGAGGAGCTACTGCTATATAAAGATAATATACCTCTAGTAGAGATTTACTATTATTAATATAAAGTTAGCACTATCCTTTATACTGCTATAATAATATACCTAGATATTACCTTTACTGTAAGTAGGCTTATAAGATTTAATTAAAACCCTTTAGATATATACTAAAAGGCTGCTAATAGAGTCCTTTAATACCTCTATAAAACATAATACCTTTACCTCTACTTTAACGCTAAGCTAGGCAGTAAAGATAATGCCTTTAAAGTTACCTCTAATATAAGCTTTAGTAATAATACTCTAACCTAAAGGAGCTTATAAGCCTTTATAATAAAGCTTTTTAGAGGCCTTATTATATAGTAAGCTAATAGATAAGATATAGTTATAACCTTAATAATAGAAGTAGAGCTACTTATGCTTACCTAAGCTACTAAAGAGGCACTTTTAATAAGCTAATTAATCTTATAACTTTAGATCTAACTACCTATATAGTGTAAAGACTAATCTATATATATATTAATAAAGGTAATACTAATAAAAGTATAAATCTAGTATAATAACTAGTAGATAGTAAAGCTTATTATAAATAAGATTTTATAACTATATACTAAACTCTACTATATTAATATTTATAACTACTAGCTACACTAAGAATTTACTAATAGCTATATAGATATTATATATACCCTATTAATAGAGCTTATAGTAGATAGCTTAATAAAGGCCCTTAAATTAGTAAAGCATAATGCCTTCCTCCTCTAGCTTAATATAACTAATAAGAAGGAGGTTATTAAGGCTAACTGTATAAAAGATCTTATAATTAATAAAGCCTACCTATAGGTAGAAATAACTAAGCCTAACGTATAGGTAGTAGAGGAAACAGTCTTATAAGTGTATAAGCTAGTAGGAAAAGCCTTCTTACACACACTAAGATAATATAATATTAATACCTTTTCTACAGCCTGCAGAGGCTATAAAGAAGTCTTTCCCTAAGGGGGTATATTAAATTAAAAGATATACATATATAGGGCGTACCCTATACGTATAGGGCGTAGGCCTAGAGATAGGCTTAAGCCTAGCGTAGCCAGCCCTTCACTAAATATTAGAGGGACTGCTGCAGGCTTCTTCCCAAGCAGTAGGCTCCGGTTGTGGCCTTAGGCGCCTAGGAATAGGGTTCTTATAGGCCTAAGTTAGGGGCTGGCTGCAGGGCACGATAGTTACATACACATATCTTAATACACATTCAATTAACCTATCACTACAACCCTCAATAATCCGACAGCTACAGCCTGCTAGAACTGTCTTATTTATGCTAAGGTGCCTACTGCAGTACTGCCTAGGTAGGTACTATAGATTTATTATCTACTTACCTATACTAGGTAACTCTATTACAGTAAAGATAATAGGATAATAGATAATAGAGCATAGAATCTAGATGCCTACATACTGTAGAGCAGCTATTAAAGTAGTAGGTAGTTAGTTATTACTGTCTGTTAAGTTATCTGACTGGAGTTATCAAACTAGAATTATCGTCAATAATCCCTTTTCCTTCTAAACTATTAAGGATTTGTGTGGGGAAATGAGGGGTTTGGACTTATCTGACCTGGCAGAAAGTTATTCTTATTTGAGGTAAACCTCCTCTAGCATGTGGAAGGCTAGCATAGTACTTGCGGGCCCTGATTGGTTGGCATGCCCCGCAGGTACTACGCTAAGTTCTAACCTTCCTCTATTGACGGACGTGGCACACTACCCACATCCTTACAGCTGGAGGAGGTTTAAAAAGCATCCAAGCGTTATTAACATACCTACTCCTTGCTGGAAGAAGAAGCCGAAGCCGAGGAAGAAGGAATTCCGTATTTTTGATCAGAGAAATATGGACATGATTGGGAGCATGGTAAAGAACCAGGGAGAAACAAACGGGCAGCTGGGAAACTCAAACCGCCTTGCTTGAAAACTGCCTAGGGACCTAGCTGTAGTTTACTGCTACTGGCTTCAGCGAGGCCGCTACAACTTTTCTCCTATCCGCCTAATACTGATCAATGCTAACTTTTCGAATAACGGTCTCATAGAGCAAGCAGCTAGAAAGAGTTTGGACCCGAAGTTTTCGAACGAGGTATTAAGGGCACCGTCAACAGCGTACAGGTATACCGTACAGGCTAGTTACGGCCAGTCAGATCCAACCGGGGAGTTGACGCCATGGTAATTAGAAGGGGCCCACGTGGAACTCTAGTCGGAGGCATCTCGGAAGTAGGGACACTAGCGGTAACAGGAGGAAACAACAATAATCTACGGAAAGATGAGAAGAGATGTCGTGGTCGAGAGAATGTGATATTGTTGCTTTCCGCGCTTGCAAGTTGCGCTTGTGCCTGCAGACCGAAAAGAAATCGCTGGGGAGTGAAGACCGCATCGCAGTTCGACTACTGACCATTCTCTGAGCTTCGTCTCGTCCGGCCTTTTTGAGGATTACTAGATCCGCCCCAAAGTATCTGATGCCGCGGTTGAATTCTCGGAAAAACCTTGGTCAACTGAATCAAGTCAGCCAATAGACTGATGACGTGTTGCGGATAGCCGAATGACCCGATAAGGAATCCCACACGTGCCCTCGTAAGTGGATTATATATGATTTTGGAAGACGGGATCTTCTGGTGAGAACTTAGGTTTTGGAGTTTGTAAAGTATGATTCCAACTCGGGTAATACTCTAGATGCGAAAACGAGTCAAGTGGTTAATTAGCTGCGTCCAACCCCTCTTTAGTTGCTGCGAAGCTTTTCAATAATCTGCACCTATCCACGTAATGATGTTGACTATATGAAAAAGGTAGGGTCGAATTCAGATGATTACGCGTCAGGTCAAGCAAGACAACCCGTAATTATGCCGTGATCGGTGGCTAAATCGATTTAGGGGCCAAGGGCCAGGAATACGCTTTTTCGTGACCTCTGCACTCTAACCTTGTAGTTATGTACTGTTTCATCATCATTAAAGTTACAAGACTTCAGACGCTTGACTCTACCCTCTGCCTCTCTGCCTCTCTGCCTCTCTGCCTCTCTGCCTCTCTGCCTCTCTGCCTCTCTGCCTCTCTGCCTCTCTACTAGGCTCTCTGCCCTCTACTGGGCTCTCTGCCCTCTGCTGGACTCTCTGCCCCTCTACTAGGCTCTCTGCCCTCTGCTGGACTCTCTGCCCCTCTGCTGGGCTCTCTGCCCTCTGCTGGGCTCTCTGCTCTCTGCTGGGCTCTCTGCTCTCTGCTAGGCTCTCTGCCCTCTGCCTCTCTGCTAGGCTCTCTACCCTCTGCCTAGCCTAATTCCTAATCCTTAGCCCAGGCTTATTTAAGTATTAACGAAATAGGAAATAGAAGAACGCCTTTCCTCTTTCTGTATGTTTATCCAGTTATCATCTAATGAGTTAGAGAAGGATACATTCAACATCTTTGACTTTTGATGAGTTTCAAGTTCAGCTGACTATTCTAGGCTTAGCGTCTCGGACTTCCATTTTTGCCACCCGGAAATACCGGATTCTGCCTTCTGGCCCCTAAATCGATTTAGTTAAACCGCTACCGATCACGGCATTAGTGTCTGAAAGTAAGGGACTTGCATCAAAAGCTGTGACCGGTCAGGTTAAAACACCACTATCCGCACCATCACCTACCGAACTTGGTCGAAACCATCCTGTTCCATCACCAGCAGCTTGCCAACTTGAGGAGGAAACAGAAAACTCGGGTCGAGAGCATAGCCATAACCCCCAGACCGTCAGAACCACTCAAACTTGCACCAGTAAGAGCAACCTCGCATCCCCTTTTGTTGCTACCCCGGTCCCTCTAACGGGTTCGCAGTGCAGCCTCGCCTCCCCCTCTTGACACTCCTTCTCGGGCCTGCCTGCGTATATTCTAGCAATTGCAAACCTGTCGTGCCGAATGATTTCAACGAGGACTTTAGTGAGCCCCTGAGGAACTGGGCCTACGACCAATGCCGACGCCAGCATGCCACGCCAGATTACGCTGCGACTCGGGTGCGTGCTCTGAGTTGTGACTACTCGGGTCCTAGGCCTCCATTTTTTTGACAAAGCATCCCATCCACTCCTAGGGCTAAAAGGAAATAATAATGTTAGCTACAGGGTCACGTGGTATTGTATAACTTTCTAAACTAAATGTCTGTCTTTACAATAAAGAGAGACAAGTTCTGTGAACAGCACTGTACGTTGATTGGGTGTGTATGTAAAGTGTTGTGTGTATCCGTAAGATAAAAGAAACAGAATGGCGCCCCCCCCCATCTCGACAAAGACACATGTTCAACGTCCCAAAAACAATGACGAGCGTGGCAGGCCCCCCCAGCCCCATGTTGGCGTTGACAGACGTTGCGGTGTGGCTTGCATGGGTGTGGCATGGCATGGCATGGGTGTTGTCCTTGGCCAGAGACACACACACATCATCACCAAGCCAAGGACTTTAGCGGCCAAGGACAGCATGACGTCATCCCAGTGTTTTGCCTCCTGGCAAGGGAGCGACGGCAGTTTTCATGAGGTCAATGGCCGAGACGGGCGAAGAAGCCCGCCAGCTTACGGGTAATTAATACAGAATACTCTTGATTTGGGACTTGCGGTTCAGGTGGGCAAGGTTAGAAACCTGGCATTGCGTTTATTTGTCTTGCGGCCTTCTAAGCAGGGTTGATAACTTCTGGATAGTAATTACTTTTAGATATATGCAGAGGGACGGCACCTCCATCGGGCTGCGAACATCACAAAAGGATCATCCCCCACGGTCTACTGCTCTATTATACCTAGTACCTACCTGTATACTACTTCACATCTTAACAACAAGGGAACGGGTTCCTTGGAATCCTATACTCAACGGGCAGACATGAGACGAACGAGCTGCAGGTCGCTGGCTTCGCTGGCCGCTCCCCTCCTCCTCCTCCTCCTCCTCCCCGCAGCCGCCCTCGCACAGCTCGGCCTCTCATCAAAGCGCGGGCTGGCGTACCAGGGCGACGACCACGAGGCCGATATCCGGCTGCTCACCTCGGAGCCGTCCCTCATCAGCTGGTACTACACCTGGTCGACGTGGCCGACGGCGGGGCTCAACGACTCGGTCGTCTTCCTCCCGCTCGTCCACGGCGTCGACGACGCCTCGGATGCGGGCCTCGTCGCGCGCCTCGACGCGCTGCCGGCGTCCTCGACGCACCTCCTGACCTTCAACGAGCCCGACGGCACCACGTCGTCCGGCGGCAGCAGCATCGACCCGGAGGACGCCGCCAAGGCGTACCTCGACCACCTCGTCCCGCTCCGCTCCGCATCCGCATCCGCATCCGCATCCGCATCCGCCGGCAAGCGCAGCTGGAACATCAGCCACCCGGCCGTCACGGGATCCCCGCAGGGCATCGAGTGGCTCCGCAGGTTCAACGAGTCGTGCTACGACCTGGACGACGCCGGGTGCCCGACCGACTTCGTCAGCGTGCACTGGTACGGCGACGCGGCGGGGCTGCGGAACCACCTCGGGGCGCTGCGCGACTTTTACGGCTCGGACGACGACGACGACGACCTCGGGTACTGGATCACGGAGATGGCGCTGCCGCAGCAGGACGCCGGGGCGACGCTCGCCATGATGAACGAGAGCCTGGCGTACCTGGACGGGCTGGACCACGTCGAGGGCTACGCGTGGTTCGGCGCGTTCCGCGAGGACGAGGCCAACGCGTGGACCGGCGACGCCGTCTCGCTCTTCGACGGCGACGGCGGCCTGACCGATCTCGGCGCCCTGTACCTCGGCGGCGAGGAGCGGGGGTTCGAGGCCGGCCAGAAGGGCGAGGGCAGCTTTGCCAGCTCTCTGTCGCCGGCCGGCCTGCTCCCGTGGGTCACGACGGTCCTTGGTGTCATCGCGGCGTTGTGGTGATGTAGACGCCGGACTCTTTTCCGGAGCGTCCGACGAAGAGGGTAGAGGAGGTTGTGCGTCCTTACGGGGTGGAAGAGCTGGCAACGAGTACATGGCTATGATGATCTCACTTTTCACGTTGTACATACGATACACGTATGTGTGCTGGACACGCAAAAGCATGGAGTTTTGAGTAGAGGAACGATACCTGGCCGAATTTTCTTTTGTTTGATCCGCACATCATTATTATACCACCATACCCGTATATTACAGCAGATAGCATTATGCAGAACACGATTCGACTACTTTGCTGCTGTGATATGCCTCGGTCCACATTGTATTAACCAGCCCCTTCCACCTCCCCTGATTTATACGAGGAACTGCGGTGATCTGTGCTGGTCTCGATGCTGCAGAGAGGCACCCGCCGCCAGTTGCGACATGTTCATCAAGTCTGATAGGTGAAGAAAGGGTGGCTCGGAGACGAATGTCATGGATCATTCCCCATCGAGACTGGTCAACAAACACCCGAAAGTTCTGACTTTTTTGTTCCTCATTGCCATTGCTTCGGGTGATTCACCTCTCTCACTCGTCATGTGTATGGCCATTTAACTCGAGATGCCCGAGACAACCTTCCTCTTTGTCCTTCAGTCGGCACCGATGAGAAACCAAGCCGCGGAGCTGACCCAGCAGCAGATGACATCCCACCCGACGCTGCTCACGGCAGGGTGCTCATAGAGCGTCGTGAGGACGCCCCCGAGGCCCTCACCCGCGCCCGCGCCCGCGATCCCCTTGGTGGCCACGGCAAGCACCCACGCCATCGAGGCGGCCTTCCAGAACCATCCCGGCTCGCCCAGGAGCCGCGGCGGGAGAACCCCGTTGAGGAGCAAGGGCGCGAACGCCAGCAGGTGAGGGCCCAAGAGCAGCGACATGAACCGCGGGTTGTCGATGGCGGAAGGGATCAGGATCGCCCAGATCAGGGTCACGACGAGGACGACGGTGTGCCACGAGAGTGACGAGACGGAGGACGACGCCGAGTCGTCATCTGGCTTCTTCCTCTTCTGGTCCTCGGATGCCCTCGTTGGGGTCGGGGGCTTGTTGCTGCTGCTGCTGCACAGGATGGCGAGGAACGACATGTTGGCGGCAAAGGAGATGGCAACGACTTGACCGAGCAGCACAAAGATCCACGCGTGAGGGATTCGCCTCTTCTGAGCTGTTGGGTTGAACGTTGCCGTTAGTGTCCATCTACCGGTACAACGGGGGTAAAAAGAAGAAAACCCGGGGAAGAAAAGATGGAAAAAAAAAAGCAAAGAAAAAACAAAGAGGAGGATGAGGATGTATGTCGAAACCAGACGCTAAGAAATGCGGCTACATAAAGCACGGATAACACACTACATACCTTGAGCCGCGAGCAGGACGCTCCAGTTGGCGCAAAAGCCAAAGATCTGCAGCGACCACCACGCCCTGGGTCCCGTCTCGAGCGTCGACACCCACGCCTGGCGGAAGAGGGCGGTGTCGCGCAGCCAGTCGCCGAGCCGCAGGCCGCCGCCGCCGCGGAAGGAGGGGGGTTGAGCGGCGGCCCATTCGAGATACGACCACTCGAAGAAGCGGAACATGTGGTACCAGGTCGTGGCGAGGCTCACGGCGGCGAGGAGGCCGAAGACGGCGAGGGCGACGACGGCGGGAGCGGTGGGACGGGCCACGGAACCGGAACCGGAACCGGAACCGGAGACGGAGACGGAGACGACGCGTCGCTGGCCGCGGATGATGGCGATGGACTTGGCCGTGAGGCCGGCGGCCAGGAGCATGTAGCCCGTGAAGATGGCCAGGGGGCGGGCGTTGGAAACCGACATGATTTGCTTCTCGGTGCTTACGCTGCCTTTGTTTGACTCTTCGTCCCTCAGAGATTAGTCAAGTCAAGTCAAGTCAAGCCAAGCCAAGTGCCTTTACAGCCGATGGATCCAAGCAGTCGTAAAATGAATGATGTCAACGAACGCGAAAGCGTCTTTCCCTGATGAAGGGATACCTTACCTGTACATCCCGAGCAAGCCGGAAAACCCAGTGGTTTGGGACTGGGCCCCCGGGGGGGGGGGGGGGGGGGGGGGGGG
>PJEX01000257.1:0-27589 GCA_005350895.1 Colletotrichum tanaceti
GGTCCGTTACCTGTCGTCCAAGCTTCTCCCTTTTTTCCTCACTCTCGCCTTCTCCTATATTACGGCTATGCCGCCCTTCCAAGACCTGACTCTGTCTGGCGCGGCCGAAATTCGTCGGGGTCGGTACGGGATTGTCTCGGGCTTCGCACCAAAGGCTGGGCGACTGCAGGGTAGACAATGGGGTGGACAACAGGGTGGCGGCCAGTAAGGACTAAGGAGCCGGGCGACCTGGAGACGCGAGAGAGGGAGGGAAAGAGAGGCTTGGATAGAGAGAGAGTATCAGAGATCAGAGTGATGAACGTCCTCCGGGGTCGGTCTCCGTATCCGTACAGGCACAGAGGAAAACGGGGTGCAGTGCGACGGCAGTGGGAATCACGGAAGTCGGCCGCCCCCTGAGGGTCCTGGACTCTTGGGGGAGACGGAGGTTTGGGCAATTGGGGATTTGCTGGAGATTGACCCTTTCAGGCTTAGGGTGTCAAGGGTCGATGGGAGTTCGTCCACCCCTGTCTGTTTGGCGTCCTTTTCAGACTTTTCAGGGTCCGTCGGACGGTCAAGAGGAGGGATCGGCCTGCTTGTTTGGGGCTTCCGGATTAGGGAGGAGGGGGATTTCGGACGTTGGAAAACAGGGCGAGTTTGCTGTAAACTTGACGATGCCAGGAGATAATCCGCACGAACAGCTGGAGGGGAGGGAAATTCGATGATGGGCGAGGTGATTCCGAAGATGGATGACGGATAGAGAGAGAGAAGACAGAGGGAGAAAGAGAGGGAGAGGGAGAAAGAGAGAGAGAGAGAGAGAGAGAGACAAACAAGCGGAGCGAGGAGAACACGGAGAAGATAAGAAGAGAGGAGGTTAGCGGTCGGCGAAAGAAACATGTACGACCACGCGTTGGTGCGCGCGTATATCCCGTGGTGTCTCCGCACGCGAGTCAACAAAGAAAAAGAAGAAGAGAAAAACAGCGGAAAAGAAAAGGAGGCGGTAGGTGCAGATGGAGGCGTGTTGATGGCGGTCTTGACTGTTGTGTTCATGAGTGGCGCGGGCGCAACGGGGTGCGAGTAATTGTGGTGGATGTTGATGCAACGAATGTTTTTGGGTACTGTAACGATAGATACAGGCACTGCACTGTACTATACCTACTGTACCTACTGTGCCTTACCTAGGTAGGTAGGTAGGTAGTCTACAGAGAGTGAACAGGGGTGAGGCCCAGGAAAGCAAAGAAAGAAAGCAAGTAACGGGCCGTTGTGAAGAATACAATGCTGCAAGGCAACAATGTCAATAAGTGAGCGAGGGAGAGCGAGTACCCCAAGACTGAGAGACCGGGATGAGATTGAGAGTGAGACGCGGCCTGGCCGATCGCCCTGTTTACTAGCGTCGACTCGCTCTGGACGGACGTGCGCCGCGCTTGTTACAGTTGACTGCAGTGTGGCCTGAGTCGTTACTAAATACAAGTGACGGGAAGGAAGAGAGTGGCTGCTGGATCATGATCAATAATGAGGTGAATTGGACTCGTGACGGGTGCTGACACAGTGACACTGGCACACTGCTGAGTTGATGTTGTTTCCCCCGGCCATCGACACCCCCTCCGAACTCAATGATTGTCCCTCGTTGCCATCGAGACTCGTTCCCAGCGTCGCATTGTTGTATGTTTGAAGAAGCACATTGGGAGATTGCCTTTGCCTCGAGATGCAAAAGGAATAAGGATGTGGGATTGCGAGATACATGTTGATTTGAATACCCAGGTCTCGCTACTTGCATCACTGCACTCCGGCACCAGATATAAAAGTACTCGGTACCTATCCACCACCCTTGTGCTGTACTTGTCATTCTCTACCCCCAATCATCAAATCTCTCAGCCCTCCATCTTGACCGCGATCTGCCACTGGCCAGACAGACAGATAGATGCCTCTAGCCGTCGGCTCAAGGCCATTCGCCATTCGCCATTCGCCATTCGTTAGCAACATGTTCGCCTCAGGGTCTTGGTCCCTGGATGCATGCACATTGATTGCACCCTGGAGAATCTCACCCTTTTCTCCGTAGCATGGCACACATGGGCTGTTAGCGTTAGCCTGTTGCAACCCGTGCCGTCGGCTCAATCCATCGAGCCCAAAGCCAAACTCGGTCCCGAGGTAATCTGGACAGAGAGTATATAATATAGTCTTCTCCCCTCCGCTACTTTTCGACTTGACCGACTTGTCAAGGTCACAAGGCGTTGCTGTGATGAAAACATACAACTCGAGATCTCAGGGCTATGGTCATTCGCCCCGCGGGGCTCCGTCTTCAAGAGCCAGTTGTGTTCTGGTATGGACATACGCCTCGTCCATTCCACTACGGATACTCCGCCAGTCGCTGGACAGCTAGGGAAATGAGCAGGCACGCGGTTCACATTGGCAGCTTTTGAACGGAGATTACGGGTACCGACCACCCCATTCGCGAATTGCTGAAGGGGGTTCAGCATGCACCAGTGATGGCTTTTCCGTCATGGATACTACTTGTCTGTACATGGCGTGCTTACAGTGCAGATAAGCCCTGAAGGGTTCGCCCTCATGCCGGGACCGGTCCCTGGATGGGAAACCTTCGAGAACGAGTGCAGAATAGCAGAATAGCAGAATCGCAAATGGCAAATCGCCCTCGGAATTTGCGTGTGCTAGGCACGGACCATCCCCGTCCATTCGGCTCCGGAACTGCGGGACCGGAACCGGCCCCCGGAGCTACAGTTTTTCCACGCTCTTGCCTACCTAGGTAGGCGCCTCATGACGAAGAGAGGTCCATCAGGGTTCCCGTCACGCCAGAAGCCCCCATGATGAGACGAAAACCGCTTTAACATTCGAACCCCCTCAGCGCCTTCTCTGCTCTTGTTCTGCTCTTTTCTTGTCTGCCATCTACCGACCTATCGCCGTAGACCATTGCAGCATCGTCGTCCGCTCCTCGACAACTCTGACTCGAATAACCAAACTACCGCCATTATGGCTGCCAACAACACCCAACGCATGCGGATGGGCCTCGCCATTCCCCGGCTGTACCGCGTCTTCTTTCTCGGCATCGAGCCTGTGTCCGCCCTCGTCGGCGCCTATTATGCCCATGTTCGCCCCGACGACTACTTGCACCTGACCCACGCCGTCTCCAAGCCGGATGTCATCCCTCAGGGCACCTCCATCGTCTTGTCGCAGCTCGCGAACCTATACCTCCTATTCGCTCTCAACGAAGCACTCGTCCTACGCTCGACGTCAGACCTGCGCGTGTGGAAGACGGTACTCTTTGTGCTGCTGGTGGCCGACATCGGCCACTTGTATACTGTCCGAAGCCTGGGTCCCGAAGTGTACTATAATTTTTTCAAGTGGAATGCCATCGACTGGGGAAACGTCCCGTTCGTCTACCTCGGTGCGTCGATGCGTGTCGCGTTCCTCGCCGGTGTAGGGTTGACCCGCCGCCGAACGCTGGCCGGAAAGCAGCAGTAGGGCGAAGCACAGCGGAGACAATTTCAATGCCCTGCCCGACCAGGGTGATGCTGCGGGCGGCGGTGACGGAGGACCGCCCGAACATTGCACCGAACCCGAGCTGCCGATATTCGGTCCGCAAAACACCGCGACCGAGGAGCGAAAACTTGACGGGGGTGGCAGACCTACACGTGTACGGATACTGTACTCACAAAAAGGCCGCAGTGAAGAGGAACAACAAACCCGAGCAAATACCGACATGCTAGCCTGTCCGATCCGTCTGACCGGCGTCACATACTCCTCGATGGGTTGCATCTCTGCGGGATGGTCAAAAAACTAGCTCCATGCCCGCACACACCTTCGGGCACAATGGTTGGCTAGGGTCATTTGCATGACATAGATGGCCTCAGAGACATTTGCCGAGATACAGAGAAATAGGGACACCAATGCGGCGAGGTTGACCCCCTCGACAAGAAAGAATTTTAGGCCTGGGCCAAGCCCGGTGATTATCTACAATCTGTCATCTGCCATCGTGGACTTTTCCGTCAGGCATGTTGGGGTGAACGAAAACGAGAAACTCGTGCTGTGGTTGGTGGGAAGTTCGGCATGCGATCCCGGAATATCTCCCGGACAATCTCCCTTCCCCCAACCCCCGGGGGCCCTACTTCGACTCGGGTGGATTGTGCGGTGCAATTGGCGGGCGATGGTGGGGTATTATCGCGGGGCAGCGAGGCACGACGAGCTCGATGTGGATGTGGATGGAGGGGTGTGGACGGGGTCGGATCATGGATGACAGGAGACACGAGACGGACGGCCATGTGAGATCCAGCACACTCACTCACTCACTTACTTCATTCTCGCGGAACACCAGACAACGATTTCACCATGCCCCATTTCGGAAGGGAGAAAACCAATGGCCTTTGTGCGGCCGGAGGGTGAGGTCGACCGTAAGTGTCTCTTCTCGGCAGACCGACGGGTGAATGGGAGAGAAGCCACCGACCGGCGCGTTATCTTGGAGTTTATCCAATCGAACAAGCAGGCTGCATAAGACTCTCCTATCACCTTTTCCATCTTCCAACAAGCGCCTAGACCCGGACATGGGTCTGTTACTCTCGGCCACCCCTCCCCTTCCCCCCTTCGTCTACTCGCATAGAAAGACATTGCGTCGCGAGGGTAGCCCCTCCTTTCAGTCGACTGTTGCAGCTCGCGCTGCACCTCATTCAAGGATGAATATCCTTCGCTCCACGCCCAGCGTCGCGACAAATGGCCTAGTGGTGGGGGTAAGGGGGAGGGGGGAGTCCGATGGTAGCTCTGCGACGGCCAGAGTATTTTATCCGCCATGGCCCCCTCTGCCCTCCGTGGCTTGCTCTTGAGCTTACTCTCCTTTTCCTCCTTCTCCGTTCCTCTCCTGTCAATATTCCGTTGCCTTAGTTATTCTTTTCGCCCAGGAAAGAGTTGATCGAACCTCTGCAAAGAAATACATTCAGCAACATCCGATCACAGTCCAGCCGCCATGTCCATTCCCGAGAAGTTCACCGGCTTCCAGGTCAACAGCGCCGAGACCTGGCAAGACTTCAAGAAGCAGGAGTTCGACCCCAAGCCCTTTGGCGACTACGACGTCGACATCAAGATCGAGTGCTGCGGTGTTTGCGCCAGTGATGTCCACACCATCAAGGGTGACTGGGGTGCTCAACCCTACCCACTGGCTGTCGGTCACGGTAAGTTTGCCTGCTTCCTTTATTGGTCTTTGTTACCACGAAGGCGACGACGAGTGTGCAGCGGCTAACCCCATGTGACCCAGAGATCGTCGGCAAGGCTCTGAGAGTCGGCTCCAAGGTCACCAAGATCAAGGAGGGCTCTCGCGTCGGTGTCGGTGCGCAGTCGTACGCCTGCCTCGAGTGCCGCCAGTGCAAGAATGACAACGAGACGTACTGCAAGCACCAGCTGGACACGTACGGCTCCACGTTCCCCGACTCGGGCGCCATCTCACAGGGCGGCTACTCTTCCCACGTCCGCACCCACGAGCACTGGTACGTCTTGAAGCCCAGCCTAGCATCCCAGCGGTCATGGATCCATAGAACATGCAACTAACGCCATAGCAGGGTCTTTCCCATCCCCGACGCTCTTCCCAGCACCGTCGCCGCGCCCATGCTCTGCGCCGGCCTGACGGCCTACAGCCCTCTGACCAGAAACGGCTGCGGCCCCGGCAAGAAGGTCGGCATCGTCGGCATCGGTGGCATCGGCCACTTTGGCATCATGTTCGCCAAGGCGCTGGGCGCCGAGGTCTGGGCCATCTCGCGTTCGCGGTCCAAGGAGGAGGACTCTCTCAAGATGGGCGCCGACGGCTACCTCGCCAGCGGCGAAAAGGGTTGGAACGAGGCGCACAAGATGACGTTCGACCTCATCCTCAACACGGCCAACTCGTTCGAGGGCTTCGACCTCTCGGCCTACCTCAGCCTGCTCGATGTCCACGGCAAGTGGGTGTCGGTCGGCCTCCCCGGCGGCGGCGGCATCACGGTGCGCAACCAGGACTTCCTCCCCAACGGCTGCTTCATCGGCAGCTCGCACCTGGGCAGCAGACGCGAGACGCTCGAGATGCTGCAGCTCGCCGCCGACAAGGGCATCAAGACGTGGGTGCAAGAGGTGCCCATCAGCGCCGACGGCCTGAGGTCGGCCATGAACGGCATTGAGGACTCCAAGGTCCGCTACAGATATTGCCTGACCAACTACGAGGAGGCCTTTGGCCAGTAGGTGGATTGGTGCATCGGGATGTAATATGTGTAAAGCCAAAACCCAAAAGAATACCATATAATGACCATGACCTTATTTTTTCTTATGTGCAACTCGCAACTTGTCATCCCTGTGCTTGGCTTTGGTGTCTTTCAATGCGCTTCTCTAACAACCTTCATATCTCTCACATCCCTCACATCCCTGAGCAGTGACATCCCCTATGCGGTCCCAAAAAGGGTATAACGAAACTTTGAATTCTCTGCGCAGCCTGGAAACTCTTGAAAATTACAATGCAGGACGCAAGGTGCAGCTCTTTGTTCTCCTCGGATGAGCTGCGCCGTTCATAGATATTTCCCCGGGCGCGACGCATCCCCGCCACTCCCCTTCTTATGTAAGTCGGCCTCCCTCCCCACCCCTAGCGGGGTGGTGGTGGTCCGATAGGCCGGCCATCGGCGACTGTAAACAAGGTTCCGTCGGACAGTATCCGTATGCCAGCATCTGTACGGATACATAGGTAAGTACAACCCTGTAGACTGTGGCAGCGGGGGGGAGGGGGGGGGACGACGTCTTGGTACATAGCTCGTTAGCTCAGCTAGATTGCGGCTGTGTGGTTGACATCCTTGAATGCCCAGGGAACCGGGATCCGCTCGACTGGGTCCACGGAGAGAGGGAGGGAGAATTATTAAAGTCCAGCTCATTTTACCTTGTCGTACTGTGTAGTGTAGTTCTGGATTGGGCCTACTTACAGACGAGAGAGAGAGAGAGAGAGTGTGTGTATGTGTGTCTGAACTTGCGGACGCGTACTTCGTCTGTTCGTCCGATTCAAGGCATTTGAAGGTTCATGATGAGCGTCTACCGCAACAGCAGCAGCAATGGCCTGCCGGCGGACGATGAGATGCCCAGCTACGAGGAGGCGATTGCGGAGGGGTGAGTTCCTGGCTCCCATCAACCGGAGCTCCGCCCACCATCACAGCACGATGCCGTGAACACGATGAACATGACTGACTGACCGGCAACCGCGGCGGGCCATTCAGGGCGAACCCGACCTCGGCCAGGGCGCCGTCCTTCTCCGGGTCAGTACCCTCGCTCAACCTGCACAACGGCACGCTCCCGCCGTCAATGCTCCGGCTTAGGATGCTCGGGCGCACCGACGGCCAACACGGCCAAAACGGCCCCGTGACGGCGCTCGTCTTCAACCCCAAGGGCTACGTCGTGTCGTCCCTGGACAACGCGGGCACGGCGCTGTCGTCGAACACGAGGCTCTGGGACTTCTTGCCCAAGTCGAGGCAGCCGGGCGCGGCCGCCGGGGTGCGGCTCGTGTCGTCCGACTCGTACAACGACGCACACGTCGTCGTCTTCAGCCCGGACAGCAAGCTGGTGGCGGTGGCGGAGAAGGACATCGGCTCGAGACGCGAGAGGCGCGTCAAGCTGCGGTCGGGCGACGAGGGCAGGGGCGTGCGATGCATCCTGAACGGGGTGGCGCAACCGGCCGTGTTCAGCGGCGACGGGCAGATGCTCGCGGCGACGGACTCGGCGGGCGTCGTCGTGGTGTTCGAGACGGCGACGAGCCCGCGCGGGATGCCGCCGACGAAGAAGGTGGCCGGGGTCGTGAACCACGCGCCGCCGACGCACGTGCTCTTCATGCCCAACGGGACAGACCTCGTGACGCTCTCGATGGACGGGACGGTGAGGGTCGCAGAGGCCCGGACGGGTCGGACGCTGAGGCGGATGGAGGTGGACGGCGCGGCGATGACGGGCAGCGGCGGCACGGGGGCGCGGGCGTTGGGGGTGTCGCCGGACGGACGGGTCGTCGTGTCGGTTTGGTCGCGGGCCGTGTACGTGTGGGAGCACGAGGCCGGGCGGGTGTCGAGCTGGGAGCTGAACAAGGTCCGGAGCAGCGAGGGCTGGCCGCTGGCGGTGTCGCCCGATTGCCGGTTTCTGGCGTGCCGCACCGACGACGGTGTGGACATCTCGGACTTATACTCGGGCCACGTGCTCGGCGAGGTGCGGACGGGGGCGGCGGGCATCGACGAGCTAGTGACGGCGACGGCCTTCTCGGCGGACGGGCGGTTCATGGCGGTCGGAAGATACTCGGGAGTTGTCGAGCTGTGGAAGCTCGCGCCGTTTGGGGGCTGAGGATGGGGTGACGATGTTTGAGTTGTGATGAATGGGGACGGTTGTGTGTATGATGTTGACCGTTGTTGGTGACGGTGGTTAGCTACCAGGTTATGAGATGACAGTGTACAACAACATGATGTTGACAGCCTACTCGCTATTAACAACAGCAATAGACTGCTGTTAGGCCGGCGATAAAAACAAAAGGTGGTTGGCTTGTAAGGTGCAAAATACTATATAGAGTTGTGATAGACTGCAGCCAGACATGTAATTCATGAAACGACCACAAGCGACTGATACTGTCCGAGGTGGTGATAAGGTAAGCTAATGTTCGAGTGAATGATACATGAGACGATGAAAAGGACAGGAGCATGCGAGACAGGCTGGTATTCTCGACCGTGATGGTAAACTGTCATCCGATTGCTTCTTCGGACGGAAAGGGTCCATGGAGTGAGTGAGTCTATGCGACTACCCGGATAACAATCTATCATTGTGTCTTCAAGTCCAAATGCAACCAAGGCTTGCTTACACAGTCTCATTCACCCCAGTAATTCTTGAAGGAGCCGGCGGATCTTGTCGAGAAAACAACGACTGGTGAATAACCCTCCGGCGTGAGTTTTGCCAAATAAACATATGTTTCTTCTTTGGACTAGTACTAGTACGTGCGTGTGCTCGTGGCAGGGATCAACGACAGCCGGCGCCGTCGGAGCGAACAAAGGTCGGATGGCCAACGGCGAGTCGTACGCCACGCCACGGTGGATTACTTGATTGAGTTAAAT
The DNA here is from genome assembly GCA_005350895.1 of Colletotrichum tanaceti. Lineage (NCBI taxonomy): Eukaryota > Fungi > Ascomycota > Sordariomycetes > Glomerellales > Glomerellaceae > Colletotrichum > Colletotrichum tanaceti. The sequence goes on from PJEX01000257.1 coordinate 9,057, forward strand.
GAGAAGAGCGAGGCTCCGGGGTAATTTGTAAGCTACCTACCCGTACATAGGTAGCCGACCCATTTGGGGCCGATATGGCCATTGGGGATCATATCATGGCAGTTTTGTCGTCTGCGTCCTGCGCGCCCAATCGTGGATATGTCACACTCTCTCTCTTAATCTCATGATTGTTTCTCTCCTAATTGCATTACAGAGCATGTCTCTAACCGTCACATTGACTGTCGAAACTCGCAGACTGCCATTGGCCTCCCTTGATGTGGTCTGAGCTCAACACAGTGCCCCTCGTCCCGAAGGGGAATAGTGCGGGGTTGCCAGTGTGGGTCTTGCATCAAACAGAGTCCGCCGGGGCGCATTGCACCTTTCTGCCGCGTGTGACTCTGACTCTTCTGCCCCGGTACGGATATATGCCCGTCTGTCCATCTTTTGCTGCTGCTTTTCTTTCCCTTTCCGCCCGCACACGACACCGCCGGTTTCGAGCCTCCTCCTCTTCTTCCCCCTCCTCCGCCTGACACAAACACACATACTGCCATGGCGCCGAATCCCATCCTGCCCGTCAAGGGCAAGAATAACGTCCTCGTTACCTCGGCCTTGCCCTACGTCAACAATGTGCCCCATCTTGGAAACATCATCGGCAGCGTCCTGTCCGCCGATGTCTTTGCTCGCTACTCTCGCGCCCGCGGCAACCCCACCGTCTACAGTATGTTCCCACCGACGTTTCTCTCTTTTGCGGGCCTCTCTTAGCCCGGCTAACTCTCGCCTCCCTTCCCCAGTCTGCGGCTCGGACGAGTACGGCACCGCGACCGAGACCAAGGCTCTCGAGGAGGGCGTGACACCTTCGGAGCTGTGCGCAAAGTACCACGCCCTGCACAAGGGAATTTACGACTACTTCGACATCTCCTTCGACATCTTTGGCCGCACCCCGACTCCCCAGCAGACCGAGATCGTCCAAGACATCTTCACCAAGCTGTGGAAGAACGGCTTCATCGAGGAGCGCGAGACCGTCCAGCCCTTCTGCCCCGTCGAGGCCCACCAGTCATTCCTTGCCGACCGTTTCGTCGAGGGCATCTGCTCCATCTGCGCCTACGACGGCGCCAGAGGAGACCAGTGCGACAAGTGCGGTAACCTCCTCGACCCTCTCGAGCCCGAGCCCGAGGCCAACGCCTCGGCCGAAGACGATGTCGCCGCGAAGCCCACCGGTTTCCTCATCAAGCCCCGCTGCAAGCTCGACGGCACCACCCCCGAAAAGCGCAAGACGAAGCACCTGTTCCTCCGTCTCGACTCCCTCAAAGACGAGCTCGTCAAGTGGTTCAAGGACTCGAGCAAGAAGGGCGCCTGGAGCAACAACGCCGAGCAGATCACCCAGGCCTGGATCGACAAGGGCCTCAAGCCCCGCGGCATCACCAGAGATCTGAAGTGGGGTGTCCCCATCCCGACACACGAGGTTGGCCAGGAGTACGCCAAGAAGGTGTTTTACGTCTGGTTCGACGCCTGCATCGGCTACGTCTCCATCACCAAGAACTATACCGACGGCGACGACCTCGCCGGCAAGAAGTGGGAGCTGTGGTGGAAGAACCCCGAGGAGGTGAAGTTGTACCAGTTCATGGGCAAGGACAACGTCCAGTTCCACACCATCATCTTCCCCGGATCTCAGCTCGGCACGGGCGACAACTGGACCAAGCTGCACAAGATCTCCACGACCGAGTACCTCAACTACGAGGGCGGCAAGTTCAGCAAGTCCAGAGGCGTGGGCGTCTTTGGCAACCAGGTCCAGCAGACCGGCGTCCCCGTCGACGTCTGGAGATACTACCTTTTGTCCCGCAGGCCCGAGACCTCCGACTCGGAGTTCATGTGGCAGGAGATGGTGGATGGCAACAACAACGAGCTCCTGAAGAACCTTGGCAATTTCTGCCAGCGAGTCAACAAGTTCTGCCAGGCCAAGACGGACGGTGTCGTTCCCGATTACACAAAGTACACCGACGACAACCTTAAGAAGCACGTCGGCGAGGTGAATGCCCTGCTTAAGGAATACGTCAACAACATGGAGGCCACCAAGATGAGAGCCGGTCTGCAGACAATCATGTCCATCTCTGCGTATGTATCACAAACCTTTGTCCAATTCCTTGGTGTTGAAAGCTAACGGAGTGAGTCTCACAGCCTCGGCAACAAGCTACTCCAGGACAACAAGCTGGACAACCGCCTTCTCACCGAGGAGCCCGACCGTTGCGCCGCAGTTGTCGGTCTCGCCCTTAACCAGATCGACCTGCTCGCCTCTTTGGTCGCCCCCTACCTCCCCAACACCTCTATCGCCATCCTCAAGCAGCTCGGTGTTGAGCCCAAGCCTTTCATTCCCGACACCTGGGCCACGGATGCCATTAAGCCCGGCCACAAGCTCGGAACCCCTGAGCACCTCTTCTCCCAAATCCCGTCATCCAAGATTGACGAGTGGAAGGACGCCTTTGGTGGTGAGGAGGTGCGGAAGCAGAAGGAGGAGGCCGCCGCCAAGGCGGCTGCGAAGAAGGCTGCCAAGGATGCCGAAAAGGCGCGTAAGAAGGCCAAGAAAGAGGCAGAGAAGGCTAACGCGGCTGGCGCCGCGCCCTCTGTCGAGTCGACCGAGAAGAAGGCCGAGGCCGACCCGGCCATCGAGGCGGTGACGGAGGCCATCTCCAAGACGGAAGTTCACACGTCGTAAAGTAGAGACGAAAAAGGGAAGAAGGAAAATGAATGTGTCATGATTGAAAGGCGTTGAAGAGGGATAAAGTCGAAGCGGGGGATGATTTGATTTCGATATAAATGTGTGGGATCCCTAGACCCTACAACGGTCAAAGCATACTCACGACGAACATTTGCGCGCTTATTCCTGATTCAAGCGATTTCTGATGTCTACGTGAAGCATCGGCATGATTACTGAGAGTGAGACGGTCAACTGGGGTTGTAAGGTGCCGATCCGGCCATCTGTTGCTGGCAGATAGATGTCAAGATACAACGGTAGTCATCATGCATACCCCTAAACCTAGGGTAAAGCTTTACTGCCGATGTCTTGGCGAAACGGTCTGTATTTCGTACGACTATCTATCTGCCATCCCTCCCCTCCCATTACTCATTATGTACAGGCCCGTGTGCTCAGATGCTCTTCTTGCACTTGCTCGGGGGGGCGCCCTCGGGCGGGTAGACGACGATGCGGTCAATGTCGGCGCCCTTGAAGTCGAAGCCGTTCCACAGGCCGCCGATGGTGATGGTGTTGTTGGAGCCCTTGTCGAGGGTCAGCTGCAGGGGGGTGGACAGGATGATGCCCTTGTGGGTGTCGCGCTGGAAGAGGGTCTCGACGTGCTCCTCGTTGCCGTTGACGACGACGGAGGCGATGCGGCGCAGCTGCCACTTGCCGCCGATGCGGTCCGGGGTGCCGCCGGGCTGGTCGCCGAAGCCCATGTCGTCCGTGTTCTGGTAGTAGAAGGACACCCACTGGGGCTCGCCGGCGCCCTCGACGCCGGAGAAGGTGACGGTGCTGTCGTTGCCGTAGATGCCCGTGACGATGGAGCCGCCGCTGGCGAAGTTGGCCTCCTGCTTGAAGGCGCCGCCGGCCGTCGCGGCGGAGTCGTGGGCGTAGTAGGGGGTGCCCTCGATCGGGGTGACGACGCCCGTGGCGACGTCGAGGTCGTAGATGTCGTGCCACTCGACGTGGACCGACTTCTTCTCGTCGTCGACGACGATGGGCAGCCAGATGTAGCGGCTCTCCCAGAGCGAGTTGGAGTCCCACTGGTCGCCGAGGTAGAGGTAGGTGGTCACCTCGGAGCCGACGATGCGCAGGGAGAAGCCGGACTGGGAGTTGTAGGTGCGGGTGTAGGGGTCGGCGACCATGAAGGGCTGGGACCAGGGGCCGGCGAGGGAGTCGGCGCGGAAGGCGACGACGTTGTTGGGGCGGTAGCCCGTCTTGTGGGACATGAGGGCGTAGTAGCTCGAGTCGGTCTGGATGATAGTCGGGGCCTCGAGGTCGTACTTGTCGAAGCGGTGGACGACCTCGGTGACGTTGCTGAGCTCCTCGTTGAAGGCCGTGATGTAGACGTCGCGGCCCTCGAGGCGGTCGCCGTTGGAGTAGAGCGAGTAGGAGCGGCCGTCCTTGTAGTCGGTGAAGATGCCAAAGTCCTGGGACCAGTTGCCGAGGGGCGAGATGGCGTCGACGTAGGTGTAGGGGCCCGAGATGTTGGGCGAGGTGGCGAAACCCTGCAGCAGGAGGCCGTAGGTCGAGTTATCGGCGTGCCACCACATCTGGGAGGAAAACGTCAGTGGCCTGTTTTGGTCCTCCAAGATCCAACGGACTCGACGACGGAGGTCAAACAACATACGTGGTACTCGCTGGTGGACTCGCTGTAGACCACCTTGGGACGCTGGATGATCATGTCGGTCGAGATGATGGGGTGACCCTCGACGGGCTCGAGAGCCTTGCCGTGGTACTCCCAGGTGGCCAGGTCGTCGGAGCTGTAGACGGAGACGCCGCCGCCCTCGACCTGGCCCTCGATCTTGTACTCGCCGAACCAGAAGAACTTGCCCGTGTCCGCGTCGAGGGTGACGCCGCCGGCGTGGGCGTTGACGAGGTTGCCATCGGTGTCATGCCATCTGCCGCCGGGGACGATCCACTTGGAGGCGGCGAGGGAGGCGAACACGAGGCCGGACGAAAGAAGCTTTGCGAGCGCCATGGTGAAGGAGTGAGCTGAAGGGTGCTTGCTTGATGGAAGGGAAGGTCTCAAGTCTCTTCTCTCTCTCGCTTTCTCTCTCGCTCGCTCTCTCTTTCTCTCTCTCTCGATCATGACGAGATTTCACAATGCGACACCGCACCCTTCTTATACCGTTCCATGGCTTTCACGAAGGGATCCCGGCCGAGATGGACCGGCTCGAATTGGCCCGAAGCCGAAGCTGTTCTAAGCCGGGCCATTGAGAGTCGTGAGAAGTTGCGCAAGGCCAAGACCCTCCCAAGGCCCGTAGGCAAAGACATGGGAGAGGGCCGACGATCTCTCAGGGCGCCCGTCTGAATGGGAACAAGGTATCCGTAGGCGCAGAACGGAGAGGGACAGTGAGGGGGGAATGGCTGGGCGATGTATCTGTAAGGTACCGGGGTCTCTCTGGGCAGACGACAAGCGAGGAGAGAAAAACCTGGAGAAGAGTTCAATTTCCCGCCGTTGAGATGCCGCCGTGCGGGGGAGAGAGGCTTGGACAAGAAAAAAAGGTTCACAAACCTCATATGATTCGGACTAACACATGCAGCTACCCACCCCGACCCCCCCAGTCCAAGCTAAACCAAGCTTGAGGGGTAAGCCGGGGTCATCACTTCACTTGATGCGGGTGAAGTTGGACGATGGGCGTGCGGGGTTTTAGCGTGAATAGCGTCGCATCCTTCTGTCCCGCGGCCTGGAGATGGTGCTGTTTCGGGGTTGGACGTCGCTTGGCTGTTGATGTCATCTCGGTGCGGTGAAGACGAAAGAGCCAGAGGAGGAGGGGGGGCCAGTATGATGATCGTTGACTTCGTCTCTCTATGTGTAGACTCGATAGAGACTGTAGTGAGCCGGCCCCCCGGTTGGCTGGTAACCTTGTGAAGTTGTGTTGCCTCCCTCACCTTGCCTCTGGCTAAGTACCAGTCTGAAGTCGATGGGCAACTTGGATGGCGAGTCGGATGCTTGGCGAGTCGTTGCACTCGGCTTATTTTCACCGGCCAGGTTGACCTGGCAATCGTCAAGGAAGATTTGTGCAGACACGAGATGAACTGCGGGAAACCTCAAAAGATGACCGATGCAACGTGGATCCACCCCGGCTCTCATGACCTTATTGTTCTCCTGGATGATGGGTCAATTGGCAGCGAGACCCGGGAGGATATGTATGGGGACCGACCGGGACGTTGTTTGGTTTGTCCAGGAAACATATCTCAGCTCACACACTGCACTGCGCGCCCACTCACACACCACTCACTCACTCACTCACTCACTCACTCACTCACTCACTCACTCACTCACTCACTCAGACGCTTGACCTTTACGGGCCCCAACTCACAGGCTGAGTCATCGTCGAAAAAGTCACCCTTTAATACTTTACATACTTAAACCAGCCGCTACTGTCTGCTATAACACCCTGATAAATACCATGAAGTCGAGTGTTCAAGTGAGCCACTATAGTGATAACCTCTATGGGCAACGCTAGGGGTTAATATCACTCACCTAGACTCACAACACTCGCAACACTCACCCATGCGACCTTCAACCAACCCGCCAGTGGAGAGAAGCGGAAGCAAATTGGGTCTGTCTCCCCCTAATGACTCGGCTCACGTGAGAAAGGTTATGTGATGCTGCCTCCCATCATACGGTTTTCTGGTCGGTCCGGAGCCAAGTCTGGTCTTCCGCATCCTGGTCCTCTTTTTATCTCCTCGACCTGGCCCTCTCAGCCAATCGTTTTATTGCATCACGAACAGGACGGATGTCACTCCGCTGCTATTCGGTCTCTGGCCAGTAAAAGGGTGAGGTCTACGTCACAAATACGAACAAATACCATCCTTGTTCGGGGTGTAATTAAACAAATGAGCGCATCTCGTGTGTAACGTCTGCCCCCCTTTCTGTTTGCTATAACCCGTCTATAGAAGAAGAGGCGAGGGTCCGTATTCACAAACGCAACGATTCTTTCCCGAACCCCAAGACCAGCGAACGATGCTCATTACATGAGTATCTTGCCCAGCCTATCGTCGCCTGTATGACCGACCATCACTGTTGCCGGGAGATCCGTCCCGTGTTCGAGCTCAGCTCCGGTGATGACAATGTGTCCAGCCTCGGCAAGGGTCAAAAGAGACCATTCGATACGGCGCTGGGCCACTCTCAGCACTCATCGGCCTCGAAGCCGACGCCCAAGAGACGCAACGCGCTGGTCGCCTGCGAAAGCTGTAAGAAGCGGAAGACCAAGGTAATTACCTTATGCTAGAACGCCACCTTTGCACCGAGTCATCACACCAACCTTGCCAACCTCTTTCCGTTGAAAAGCTTGCTTCTGTTTATCTCTCTCTCTCTCTCTCTCTCTCTCTCTTTTTCTTTCTTTTTGCTTACAAAAACGTCCTTGCCAGTGTTCCGCCGGCCGACCCAATTGCTCCAGCTGCGCAAACAGAGGCATCGAGTGTCGGTACACCGCCGACCCATCCGAATCGCGCGCTGCGTCAATGAAGAGACGACACGACGAAATGGCTAGCCGCAACACCTCCTTGCACCAATTCTTCTCGGCGATGCGTTCCATGCCGGAGGAGCACGCATACGAAATCTTCAGCAGGATCCGGTCGGGCGTGTCGGCCGAAGACATCTTACATGAAATCGAGGTGGGATGTCTGCTGGTGAAATTGTCTGCATCAACGAATTCGGAGGCGGATCGGTTGGAGCCAGAAGTGGTCGAGCCCGAGGCCGAGGTCGAGGTCGAGGTTGAAGTCGAGAGCCCGGCGCCCAAAGCAAACACATTCGATATGAGTTGGGCATACCCTCCCTGGGCTCATCGACGGCCCATGAGTGTTACGTAGCGAACTGTATGAATATTTCCCAGCCTTGATGAACACCTTGGCAAAGGTGGCCGGTTCCCTAGGGATCCGACTCACCATGAAGCAGCCCGCTATGGGGATGGTCTGGGACGCCGACGAGCACAGGAGGACAGGATAGCGTTCGTTCTTTATACGTCTTCATGTCTTAAACTCGCACCTCGCGAGTCAAATCATGTTAAGCCCCCGGGCCGAACGGGAGATCGGCGTCGTTTGGCGCTGGCCACGACCTGTTTCTCCGGGATATTCTCCGGGGCCTTGCCGTTACTGGCTCAATGCCGATGACGACTGATCGCGTCATTGCAACGACCCCGGATTTCATTCGACGAAACTGCCGTATGGGCTTGTCGGGTGGTTGCGTGCCAATATAACGAGAGTCAATCGAGTTGCCCAACGTGGACGTGGCTCCGCGAACTCGGAGTTGACCGCCATCGTGGTCGGTGAATTGAGGCTCTAGAGGTAGACAGCGTAGAGGCCATGTCGAAGCCGTTGAAGGAAGTCGGATAGATATATAATGGAACGAGAATTATGTCTTTCCGAGTACTGAGGATTATCAGCACCAACCCATCAACCTGGCCCTGACTTGCCGGTAGCATTCTACAGCGCTCCGAAAGATCATGTTGCCTTCAGTCTCGTTCCTCTTGGTCCTCGGCCCCCTCTTGGCCCTCGCCGCGCCCTCTCCTTCTTTTCTTCAACACGAGAAGAGAGCCATCACGTGTCTCAGGGTTGGGTCGACTGCAACGGCCAGTTGGACCAACAGCGCCGGCCAGACATGCACATTCACGGGCGTGGTTGGGAGCAACTATGGTGCCAACCTCGCGGGCTCGGGAGAGTAAGTCGTTCCCGTGCCGATGATGTGCTCGTCCTTTTCCTTCGAGTTCGTTCTTGTAAATGTGCTGACGTATGGGGCCTCAGCTACTCATGTAACGGTCGTTGCGGTGCGGGCTGCTCGGGGGCCGCCTTGGGCAACGTCTACACGCAGGACTGCTTCTCACACGACATCTGCTCGTACTTCAACAGCGCGAGTGGCGGTGCCAGGTAAGCATGACTTGCGGTGTTCTGAGGCCCGCTCCCTTTGCGAGGGGGTCCGGGGACAGGGAAGGTTGTAAAGGAATTGTGAAAAAGATAAAAAAGCTGACGTCGGGTATAATAGTGACCCCAACTGCGGTGTGGCATTCAACGCCGCAGTCGATGATACAACTCTCGGGGTTGTCAACGGCTGCGGGCAGACCAACCCGTCCAACTCTGTGTCCAAGCCTTCGACGAGGCCTACCTGCAGGTGAGCGCACCGCACTTTGAGGGTGAGCCGCATAAAGGGAAAAGCGTAGCAGCATAGCACGGGGACGCAGCGTAATTAGTCTGGTATTAATTGTCCGTAAAAATGGGAAAGGGGGAAAATAAGAGCACCAACATTCCAGAAAAGCACGACGAGTGATGCCGCGTCACGCATCACGTAATTAATTCCATTGTATAATTAATACCGAATCATGTGCTTTGGTATCTGCCAGCATCGGCCTGGAGAATCATCCTGAACAGCTCCACGTCATTCCTCGCGTCCGCGGCGCTCGTCTTGGGCGCCTTGCCATTGACCACGCAGTCGTAGAACGCGAGGAACTCGTTCGTGTACGGGTCCTGGTAGGTCTTCCTGACGGTCCGCTCCTGGAAGCCGTCCTTGCCGACCAGCTCCCTGACGGTCATTGTGACGGGCAGCCCCTTGACGTAGGGGGTGTCGAAGTTGACGCGGACGATCTTGTCGGGGGAGTACACCTCGATGTGGGCGTCGAACTGCGGCACGTTGCTGAAGCCGGACTCGTACGTTACGGGGAAGCCGTCGTACTTGAAAAGGACGCTGAAGATGCCCGGGAACGTCAGGCAAGCCCCGGCGACGCTCTGGGGCATGCCGACGATCTCCCTCATCGCGGACAGGTCGTGCGTTCCGAGTCTGCGACGTTTATCAATGGCGGTTGTTCCCAAGTCCTCTGCGGCGGGGGGAAAGGGGGGGACGGGGGAGGATCTACACGTACCCTCCAAGGATGCGCAACATGGTCTGCGAGTTAGAGGTGACTGGCACCCCGAACTCCTTCCCGAGTGCCTGTTCAAAGATGTCTTCCTCGCGCTTCAGTCGGTCGTTGGTGTCGGCCTCGCTGCAGTCGTTAAACTTGCGAGGAAACGTGCCAGACTGCTCGACAAAGGTCGAGTTGGGCCCGATGATGTCCCGCACCCTGGCGTACTGGATCGTGTCCATGCCACCGACCTCCTCGACGGCGTCCGTGAAAGCAGTCGCGAACCGGCGCATGGTGCCGACCATGACCTTGCCCTTGGACTTCGTCTCGGCCTCGATGAGGCGGTCCAGATCGCGGAAGCAGACCGAGACGGGCTTCTCGACGAGGACGTACTTGTCGTTCTGTAGGGCCAGGATGCCGTGGTCGACGTGATACGCGTCGGCGTTGGCGATCAACACGACGTCGACGTCGGGCGAGGCGCACAGTTCCGCCGCGTCGGACGTCGTCTGGGGCGTTCCTCCTTGGACCTTCCTGGCGCAGTGGGCGAGGGCCTGCTGGGAGACATCACAGAGATACGTCGTCTGGTAGCGCTCGTACAGAAAGTTGAGGTTGGAGATGTGATTGACCTGGGTGATCTCGCCGCAGCCGATAATACCCACCCTGAGGACCCGCGTTTGCTGCTGCTGTTGAGCGGCCATCCTGGAGACTGTTGTTGTTGTTGTTGTTGTTGTTGTTGTTGTTGTTGATGATGATCCAACCGGTTAGGGTGCGTGGTGGTCGTCGATTCAAATCTTAGCCGCGGAGGATAATTATGCCTAATGACGTGAGGTGAACAGTGAGCCTGACGGTGATTATCTTCAGGATAGATATTTTGTCCAATGCTTCAACCTCACTGCAATAGTCAGTTAGCTGATCGGCGGGGCGGGCTTGAATATGTAATATTATGGTGATGAATTTAGTGTGGGATCCGGCTCCAGCGATGTCGTCAGCTCAGACCGATTAGGATGAGCCTCAAGCAACAACTGCCACGTGAGTTGTTGGATTAGAGACAGAGACCACTTTTGCGGCGTTGTCATCATCCAATGATGTTTCGGCGGCGTTGGAGAACCCTCACACTGCTTCAACTTGAGTGAACCCGCCGATGCTCCCCGAAACCATCATGGCGACCGGCGAGTGTCGGAGCAAGCCCAGAATCAACTGCAACGCTTACCGATATCTTAGCTTAGGTAGCTGAGAACTGCCCGAGAAACTTGTATTACTGCGCGCTCTCTTCCCCCGCATCCATCCCTGGCTTCCGACTTCCAGAGGTCAACTCCCGAATTCCGATCCCGCGTCTTCCCCATGGGGATGAAGCCGGGGTTTCATGCACCGGGGTCATGGGGATTTACCGAGGAATCTGGACCTTGGGCGGTGGCTGGAGTGCCTGTTGTTGACGGTTGCTGGGTGTTTGAGCCCTTGTAGATCGAAGTAGATGAAACGGCAGGGTTTTCCCTTTTCGCTTTGTCGTGGTTGATGCCATGATCGTTCCAACGAGCACAGATTGACGTTGAACAGTTGCAACAGGCAGACAAATCGATGCCATTGGTGCTCTTACTGTCTGTCTCTCTCTCTCTGTCTCTCTCTCAATCACACTTGGTATAGACGCTTTCCATATCAAAACATGGCCGTGTTCGGGAAGAAGAAAGAGGTCGAAAAGCCCTTTGGGCCAGCAGTGAGCACCGGCAGCCGTAATCCCACTCACCATCGCCACTCACCTCCTTGTTATGTTAGTGCCGAGTTCTAACTCTTGTGACATCTAGGCTCTTCCGGCCCATTCAAAGCCATGGTACTTGACGCCTTGATTCTTGAAGCTCAACCTGCTTTTGCTGGTACCGCTGTTGTCATCGGCATCTGTCGGCTATGATCATGATTCCGAATGATTGAGCATCTGGAGGACAAAGGAAGCGAGCGACTGACGACAAGGTAGAATCCATGATGAGAGGATTGCAGACTCTGCCACAATGGCGCCAGTTCTTTGGAAACCTCCGAGGGTGCAATTCTTGGCCTCATGAACGCTGTCTACCCGCTCGGCAAGGTCGTCACCCTGTTTGTCGTCACGTACGTTGGCGATCGGTGGGGTCGTAAGCTGCCCCTTTCCATCGAGCTCGTAGGATGCATTGCCTTTGCCGTTCTCCTGGGCCTCGCAAAGGGATTGCCGAGCTTCTGTCACGAGCTAGAGCACACAGTAGGCATAGGAGAAAAGGAGGGAAAGATGCTTGATTCTAGGATCTATAGAATGAGGGAAATGTGGCATATATATATACAAAAGAGCACGTGACAGACCTGTCTCAGAGGGCTGATTTCTCCTGTGACACACCCCCCAATTAGTCATGTGAATGAGCAATTGACTCTTATATGTAATAATAGCCTGAGATTGAGGTTATTAACAAAGGAAATAGGTGGATTGAGCACACAGTAGGCATAGGAGAAAAGGAGGGAAAGATGCTTGATTCTAGGATCTATAGAATGAGGGAAATGTGGCATATATATATACAAAAGAGCACATGACAGACCTGTCTTAGAGGGCTGATTTCTCCTGTGACATACCCCCTAATTAGTTATATAAATAAGTAATTAACTCTTATATATAATAATAGCCTAAGATTAAGGTTATTAATAAAGGAAATAGGTAGATTATAAGTATATTTATATAACGTATAGGAGGCTTATAAGATTACCTATAATAGTATGTAAGAATGCCTATATAAGATACCCTTTATAAGGTATTATAGTTATTTCTCTACATATATCTATACTGCATTCTAATAAGTATATTAGATTTATTACTCTAACTATATAAGTAACCTTTTTAGAAAAGAAACCTAAAGGAGCTTAAAGGAGTGTAAGATATATATGTTATATATGCTGAAAAGGCACTTAGGAGAAGCATCTAAGAGAGCAGAAAAGGCTAAGAAGATATATATCTCCTATAAGACACCCCCTAGCTTTAAAGAAGGTAAAAAGGTAAAAAGGTAAGGAAAATAGCCCTTAGGGAAGCATATAAGAAAGGTGAAAATAGAAACCTCTAGGAAGGGTACCTAGAGATATAGTTAAGCTTTATAGGAAGAGATCCTAGGGGAGCTTTATATAGATACACCTAGCTATACTTAATAAGAGCTGCTAGTGTAGCATACTTTAGGAGTCTTAGTATATCTATATTAATAGGCAGTAGCTAAGAACTACTATTAGCGTCTAGTCTGCTATCTACTAATAAGGTAGAATAAAAAAGGTACTACTAAGGGGTAAGGGCTGCTAATAGACTAAAAAGGTCTATAGAAAAAAGGGATAGAATTAGGGGACTCTAACCTACCCCTAAGGTTACGCTTAGAGATACTAGTTAGTAAATTAGCTACCTCCCTCACTTATCCTATATACTTAATATCTTAAGTAAGACTTACTAGTATTAATCTTAACTATAGGTAGTAATATAGTTAACTTAATAGAAGGATCTAAAGTACTAATATTAGACTAATTATTATATATATTACCTACTTAAGCGTAGATATAATAATAACTATTAATAACTGTAAGGAAGCACCTTATATACTATTATTAATATACCTTTCTCTTATTCCCTAATAAATATAATAAAGCTAGAAGCTAGATAGCTAGTAGAGCTACTAGAGTGCTAGGTACTATAGTCCTAAGTTAGGAGCTATTAGAGATAGAGTTCCTTATATGTTTTAAGTACTAAAGGTTTAAGTAGGTTTGTTTTAAACAGCAGTTAGAAAGTCTATTGCTAGAGGCTAACTTATGTAAGGGACTTATGTAAGGAGGAGGACCTACAGAGGATATGTAGGTACGCTCTTATCGATTGCTTTAAGGTAGGCTAGTTAAGAGGGCTAGAGGACATCCTAATTAAGGAAGAAATAGAGGATATCCTAAGTGCTGTAAAAGTTAACTGTAGCTTATAGGGAATAGCTTAAGATATACTCTTTTACTCTAATAAAGAGATGTATTAATAGCACTAATGGCAAGTATGGCTAGGCTTATAACTGTCACAAGCTAGAGCACACAGTAGGCATAGGAGAAAAGGAGGGAAAGATACTTGATTCTAGGATCTATAGAATGAGGGAAATGTGGCATATATATATACAAAAGAGCACGTGACAGACCTGTCTCAGAGGGCTGATTTCTCCTGTGACAGCTTCGTCACTGCAAGGGTACTGCTGGGCTTCTTCACCACCTTCATCAGTCAGCCAAGCCCCCGTCGTTATCACCAAGCTCGCATACCCCACGCAGAGAGGCAGGGTGACTGCCATGCAACACTTTTTTTGTAAGTGGAACATGAGGTTCTCCTGCGTTGGGTTAGGTGAAAGCTTATGAGAACACAGAGTCCACGTCCGTATTATGATGTCGATGAAGTCCTGCGCAGTAATTACTCTGGGTTTTATTTTGCCGCTTGGTGTACCTTTGGAACATTCAAGATTGCCTCTACCCGGAGCTGGCGAGTTCCATCTCTGCTTCAGACGTTCAAGGTGTCGCTCCCATGACACAGTTGCTTGGGCTCTACATTCTTCATGAATCCCCTCGGTAGGTTATCAACCTCCACGCACATGACTCCACTGAAGTCTGATCTCAGTGATCTGACGTGTGTTCATCCATCAGGTGACTCATGCGTCGTGGCCGCAAGGAAGAGGCGCGCAAGACTCTCGCCAACCATCATGCTGGCGGTGACCTCAACGACCCCTTGGTCGAGTTTGAGATGCGTGGAGTAATTAAAGCATACCCTCGGCGAAGAGGCAGAGGCCATGTCCCAATCCTTCTGGCTCGAGCATGTCCGAAAATAAGCCAACCGCAAGCGTACGCTTACTGCCGTTGTCTTTGGCTTTTTTTCCACAGTGGAATGGCATGGCGGTAGTGTCGTATTAACTACCTGGTACGTCTACTTATAACCTCTGACTCTCTGGCTATTATCCGGTCGACGTCACCAACTAATTAAATGCCCCAGACGCTTGTGCTCAACACCGTCGGCATCACCGAGGTCAAGGACCAAACGCTGATCGATGAATTACTTCAAATCCTTAACTGTATCATCTCTACCTGCCTCGGGGCGTTGATGGTGGATCGACTCGCCGACGACCCCTATTTGTTGTCACGAGTTAGAGCACACAGTAAAGCATAGAAGAATATAAGGGAAAGATGCTTGAGCTATGGAAATAACGAGTGAGTAAAAGAGACACAGTCAAATACAGTATGGCACGTGAATAGGTACGTGAGAGGCCTGATCCAGTGGGCCTCTGAGAACGAGGGTTTCCTTGTGACAGTTGTCGTCAGTCGCGGTGAGGCTACCGGGAGAGCAGTTGTCGCCTTCATCTTTATTTCTTACTTCTTTCACGATACTGCGTGGACGCCTCTCCTGCAGGCTGCAAGCGTAACCCGTCGAGTTTCTCCCCTACACTCTTCGTGGGCGTGGGCTATCTCTCACATATGCTTCTGCCTTTAATTACCGGTCTCTTCGCTGGCAACCAGGTCAATTCGATGGCGATGAGATCAATTGTGTGGAAGTACTACGTCGTCTTCTGCTGCATTCTATGTGTCCTGTTTGGCCTGGCGCAGTTGATCATTCACTGCCCATTGTTGCCAAACCATGTGTGTGGCAGATAGGCGCTTGAGATGATGCTCACATTGGAAGCGAGCATGTCATGATTTGCCTTGAGCAGCAACAGGCAGCAACAGGAATCTTCAGTTTGATCCAGAGGGAGTTGCTCTTTTGCTTTTTTGGAATTGGCTGCCCAATCGCGTAATCAGCTTGTCCATGTTCCAACTTTCTCTCCCTATTTCTTCAGTCTTTTGATCAACTGCTGCTTTCTCGATCATTTCTTCAAGCTTAGTTAATGCACCAAACAGCCAGCACACACTTTTCTAATTGGATGCAAGATACCAAAGACATGCTTGCTCTAGAACGGTTGACCACTGCTCTACTGCAGTGGTTTGGAGGCTCGCCGTTCCATTCATCTCAAAGTAGATTCTTCCTTCCATAACTGAAAAGAATAGTATGAACTCTTTAGAAGCCTACGATGTTGTCGTCGCAAGGTTCAGGAGCGTTGCCGAGGAGTGCGGAACCACAGATACGGGCGAAGGTGCCTTTTCGAACGCAGACAATTAATTACTCGCTGTATTTTAACGGTACGTGCGGTGAGTCCGTGACCGTCGAATGCCCCAGAAGCTTGACATTGCAAGGAGGGGGGAAAAACCCGACGTCCACTATCATAATCAACTGTTTAATATCGCTCTTATGGGGCTGAGAAACATGACTTTGCATCTTCTTCTCGAGTCATTTTTAGCGCCATTTTTCCCTCTGAAGCTCAGTGTGGCTGGTAGTGACTGAGGCAGTTTTTTCGTCCTTACGACCGAGTTACGAGTCATGCACCTCCCCCCATTCGGCTCCTCGGAGCGCCAAATCTCTGTCTGTGACGTTGTGTACATCGTAGTATACATGATCGTCCAAACGATGCCCAAAGGTCGGCCAACTCCGGTGATAAGCCGGCGGAGCCAGGGACTAGCCAGTGGCGTTGGCGCTGTGATCTCCGCCATTGACCCCAGGATTTGGCTTATCGCTCCGGATCAACCCCCCCCCCCCCCTCCACATCCCGCGGGTGACGGTTTAACGGCGCCGGGTGGACCATCCGAGTTTATACTTTTGTAGCTGTACACCCCACTACCTGTAGAGGTATTTTCCTTACCCATGAGACCCTGGTGCCTGTACAACACACCATACCTACTGTACATCGTACGTAGTATACGATATATACGTGGTGATATAACCTTCCACGGACCCTTCTTTTACTGAATCTTGGTTGGTTCTATCGTATTCTCACCCAAAGTTTGAACTCGCCAATCATGAGCACGGTGAGCACCGCTGCTGCTGTGGCTGAGCCGGGGACAACCCTCCTTCGCATCGCTTCGGGGAACGGCACGGTCACGCGCCGCGTCCTGACGAGTCCGCTCCGTGATGCCCTGCCCGCCGAGATCCCCGTCATTGACGTCTCACTCGCCTTCAGCCCCGAGCTCGCAGATCGAAAGATGGCCGCACATCGGATCCGGCAAGCTGCAACAGCCTCTGGCTTCTTCTACCTGGCCAACCATGGAGTCGACCCGTCCATCACCGCCTCCGCACACGCAGCATGCCTGGACTACTTCCGCCAGGGCGAGGAGGCCAAAATGCAATCCTGGGTCGGCAAGAGTCGTTACTTCAACGGGTACAAGCCGCCCGGATCCCAGCGCATCAACAAGTCTGAAAGCGTCGACAACCGCGAGTCGTTCAGCTGGACCTACGACCCCCGCTACGACACCAGCATCACGGACGTGGGAGCTATCCCGGAAGGAGTGAGGAGGTTCCTGCGGATCGAGGACTTCCACTGGGACGGGACCGCCAACATGCCTCGTTTCAAAGAGGCCATCGTTCGGTACTGGCAATCCTGTCTGAAGCTCGCGCGCGTCTTGGTCCGCGCTTTTGCCCTGTCTCTCGAGCTGCCAGAGGACTTTTTCGACGCCAAGTTTGCGTATCCCGACGCCGCGTTGGCGCTCAACTATTACCCCCCATTGCCCCGGCCTGCGGCCAATGCCGAGTCAAACACGACCACCCAGCAGGTCTCGATAGGGTCGCACACGGACTTTCAGCTCTTCAACATCCTGTGGCAGGACACCGTCGGGGGGCTGCAGGTGTTGAACCGCCAGGGACAGTGGATACGGGCGGCGCCGATCCCAGGGACGTTCGTTGTCAACATCGCCGACTACCTGCAGCGCATCACGAACGACCTCTACGTCAGTACCGTCCACCGCGCACAGAATCTGAGCGGCGAGGAGCGCGTCAGCATGCCTTTCTTCTTCGGCTTCGGCCTCCATGAGAGTTGCGGCGTCCTTGACACCTGTGTCCAAGATGGGGAGAGGCCCAAGTACGGTGAAATCGGTTGCGAGGAATGGGTGCAGAGGAGAGCGAGGGCGATGCACAAAGTTGAATCGGATGACGAGGATGGGTGATAACCCGGCGTTTTCTCTCCTCGTCGCTTTGGCCGTGCACCAGAAGTTCTTTCTTTTATTTCTATTTTTTATTCCTATTCCTATTCCTATTTCTATTTCTATGTCTATTTTTATTTTTATCTTTATGTTTGGTTTTGGTTTTGGTTTTATTTCCATCTTATTTCTTTTTGGCTGGCGAAAGTCGATTACGAATATGCCGCTCATGGCAAGGTTTCCTAAGAGTGCAAGGTATAACGCGGTTCGGAAAGGAAGTGTTGCGAGGTATTGATTAATACCTCAATGAATGTCCGTCCGTAAACTAGCATGCCTCTCGTAGTTTCTCGTCATGGTGTGTGTGTGTGTGTGTGAGAGTGTGGCTTATTCGTTTAGACTTCCTGGGAACCAACACATGCATCCAAGCATTACCCCAGCAGAGTCGAGTCATTTTGAAAGGTCCTTTCTCGAGTGGACGGGCATTCACAGTATCCCAGTGACTGAGTTTCCGACCACTTCCTCCCTCCCAAACGGCGTACGGCGTTGATGATTCCGGAGAAGTAACTCTCTCGGATTGATCAGGCAAGCGCCGCATTTCACTGTTTCGTGGGTTTGTTTTCAAGTGACGGCTGCTGTTGTTGGGCAATATGTGTACTTTGATTACATTCTATGAAGCGAACGGATGGCGAATCAAGACAATTGAGCTGATGGGGAGGAGGCTTTCCCATGCTTACCTAGAATGCTCAGATGTGCAAGCCGACATGTGTGAAGTGGAAGTGGAAGTGGAAGTGGAAGTGGACTGAAGTCGTTCTCCAGGTCAAAGTGATTGAATGCTCCCAGCCTTCCACAAGATCCCGAAGCGGTTTCCTCATCTGACTGATTCCATCTGCGGGACAAGGACGTCTTCTGGAAGTTCCATGCAATCAACCTAAAGCCTGTGAGGCCTTTTTTCTTTTGGCGTGAAGTCTATTCACCAAATGGACATGGCC
>PJEX01000257.1:27689-40893 GCA_005350895.1 Colletotrichum tanaceti
GGGGGGGGGGGGGGGGAGGCAAACAAACGGTCGACGACAGATACCACCTTGCAGCACGGGTTTCAAGACTCTTACGGCGTCTCACTCTCAGCTTGCCCAGTGGGTCAACTTTTGGAAAACGGAAAATTTTCA
Source organism: Colletotrichum tanaceti (assembly GCA_005350895.1). Taxonomy (NCBI): domain Eukaryota; kingdom Fungi; phylum Ascomycota; class Sordariomycetes; order Glomerellales; family Glomerellaceae; genus Colletotrichum; species Colletotrichum tanaceti. The sequence goes on from PJEX01000257.1 coordinate 27,822, forward strand.
AGAATCATGACACTGGTCGTTGACTCGGTTTACAGGTAGTAGGGAGTATTACCCGTAATTACTTGGGATGCTTATCAGACAACATCGTCTCATTTTGGCATAGAGTCGGGTCCGTTCGCCGGTTTGTCAAGATGAGACAACGATTCAGCACACCCACCCGGCCTCGGTGGTTGGTGGGCGGTTGCGTAGTACCTGTATAGCTGATCAATTAGTGTTTGGCTGTGGCTATACTACGTCTGAGCCATGTTCAACAAAACAGGATGTGAATGTCGATCGCAGGCCGCGGACACCCGAGCGAGATCAGACCTTCCGCGAGTAAGGAGCCGTCAGACGACGTGTGGAAAGCCTCATCTACCAGCCTATCACGTTGAACTGACGGAACGAGGTATGGTACATGGTATTAGATGTCTATCCGTATTTCCCGCATTTCTCGTGATTCTCGTAATCAATGTGATTATTTGAAATCCGAATCGAGAATGTTGGTCAGCTCAGCTCCAGATTCTCACAAGCCCCGCCCGCGCCCGCACTGGTAATACCACTCACTCTCACTGCATATCACCGCCGTGGTGGCTAAATTAATACTCTTCCCGGGCAGTTGTAAACGGTCAAACGAAAACAGAATGAATGCCCACCCCGGAGGTGATCGTTTCTAGTTTATATCCTCGCGTTCATCATTCCCACGTGCAGATGGTGAAACGGTTTTGCTGACAGAAGCAACGTGGGAGATGGTCGCCCAAAAGACAACGGGAGAAAGCGCGCAACTTAAGCTTCGCAGGGACGGGATTGACGATGGGATGGATAGCGAGTGTATGGGTGGTCATTGGGCGTATGGCCAAGAAAGAGAGTTTGAGCTTGAAACCATCTCCATGTTTTTCCAACAGACCCAGAAGCCAGACCGGAACGCCGGGAAGGGGGGAAATGTTATGCAGGGCATGAGTCGGGTTGCGATCTAATAAACTTCGAAGCCGATTCGGGGAGGGAAAAAAAAAAAGCAAACTAAAAAAACCTGCAGGGAATGGCAGGAAAACCTGTCAAGGTATATCATTCCCGGCACCGGGTAACCGATATAATTTCTGCCCATCTCTTGATCGGCCGTATTTGTCTGCTCCGGTGCCCGCCCCTTCTTTGTACTGGAAGAAGTTCACCATGTCAGCCGCGTCTCAGCGCGGGAGTCTGGTGCCATTGCCAGAATACCACCGCCGCGGGCTCATCATCCTAACCGTCTTTTCGTTCCTCTCCACCCTGGCCACCACTCTCCTGTGGCTCTTCATCACGTACAAGTTCCTCTCCTACCGCAGACGGAAATGGGCCGACAAGAGGCGGCAAGCCAGGCAGCGCCAGCAGATCACCGTCGCCGACCTGCCCGACCTCACCCTCGGGCTGGATGCCCCCTGCCCAGGCAGCACGGGGTTCGCTCGCCTGGAAGAACTCGACCGCTTAGCCAGCCTGCAAGAGCTTGCGAACGAGGCCGGCGCACAGCGACCCGACGAGTACGACGAGGACGACGAGCCGGAGGACCGCAGCCCGTTCCCCATCCTCGTCTACAATCTTCTCCTGGCGGACTTGATGGAGGCCGTCGCCTACAGCATCAGCATCTACTGGGTAATACAAGACGAGATACTCGCCCCTTCGTCCGTTTGCTGGGCCCAAGGATGGCTGGGGTCGACGAGCAACCTGGCCGCCAGCCTCTTTCTCACGGCCATATCCGTAAACACCTTCCTGACGGTTGGCTTGGGCTACAAGCCGCCCCCATGGACCGTTTACGTGACGATTGCCTCTCTCTGGATATTCGACTTTGGCGTTAATGGTGCCGGGGTGATCACGGCCGCGTTGCATCCGGCAGCTGTTGGAGAGTCTTTTTTCATGAGAGCCAATGTCTGGTAAGCATACCGCCGCTCCAGGCCATCATCGTTAAGGGGGGGAAGGGAAGGGAAGGGAAGGTGGAGGGGTGGTTGTTGTTGTTGTTGTTGTCTTGAAAAACGCCAAAACTGACGGCATGCCACCTCAGGTGTTGGATCTCGACGGCGTATGACTCGTGGCGACTATGGGCTCACTACTTCTGGGTCATGGTCTCCATCGCCGTGACGATCAGCCTGTATTCCTTTGTCTTCTTTACCCTATGGCGCCAGAAGCGAAACTGTCGTCACCTCCCAACAAAACAATCAACAGCCAGCGAGGAGTCCGGATTCCACACCGGCCGAGAAGCGGAACCCCAACAGCTGAGCGGATACCACCCGGCCTTCCTCATCTATCCCTTCATCTACATAGGGTGCGTTACGCCTCTTGTGGTCGGCCGCGTCACGGCTCTTCTGGGGATCGACCTCGGCATCCTCTACTTCGCCTTTGCGGGATCCGTCTTGGCCGCCAACGGGCTCTTCAACTCGATTCTGTGGACGACGACAATCCTCTTCAGCGCCCCGCAAGACGTACGCAATACGGGGCTGGACAGGTTCGCCTTCGTCAGGACGCCGATACGAGACTATGGCCACACCGTGATCATTAGCGGGCCGTCGAGCAGGAGAGTCCCCCCGTCGGACGCGTCCATTCACAGCCGCAAAAGGGATTGGTGGTGGTGGAGGTACGGGGGTCAGAGAAGCTGGGGAAGATCTTATACCAGCACGCACAACATGCCCGTGACACGTGCGATTGAACTGCATAGCCGAGCGTCGTCGTCAGGGCCGGTAGATGGACCGCATATACAGATGGATACTGTGACGGCGGTCACCACGGAGCAGGCGAAACCACTTTCCTGGTCGCAGGACGGGTCCTGATTGGTTTGATGATTTAATTTCTGCAGAAAAGCGACAGGAGCACAGAGCAACTTCATCACGAAGCGGATGTACAGCAAGATACAGGATGATAATAGCCTCAAGGAGGCTTCTACACGGGAAGGTACAATAGGACTCCACATCAATGTAATAATGTGCTCTGTCTTTTCAAGTCATTCTCGTTGCATCTACCCTCTTGTTGTCGGAATATTGACCGCCCCAGTCCTCTTTTTGATGTCAAAAACTCGATTATAATGTGAGTTCTCAAATACTTGAGTGAGTCAACGTTCCCTCTCTCATCGAAGCTTGGAATATTGATCATAATGGCAACTTCTGCAGCAGCGGCAACGCTAAGAAAGAATTGGATCAAGCGCGTCCCATTCATCCACCGGCACGGCACGCCGGAACCAGTCCAGTCTTCAGCTTCAAACTCCACGGACCCAGACACAGCTCAGGCTTATTACCTCGCAGCGAAGAAACGAATGGGGCTGATGGAGCCTTTTTCTCTGTTCTTCTTTGCGGTGTTCGAGATGCATCATACCCTCCATCCCCTCCAACCATGGTTTTACTTCAACCAAGCCTGTGTGCAGTTCAGGTGTCTCCTTTGGCGGCGCAGCCAGAGGCGAAACCCACACAACATCTCGCGAAAAACTCGTCATCTCGAGCAGAGACTCGCTCTATTACTGGTCCTGCTTGTCCGAGTGGTGAGCAATGCGCTTCACACGCACAATTATACAAGACCTAATCTGCGTCCGCAGTGAGCTTAGATGCAAAACCCCATTACCCTTGAGCGGCATCACCGGCCTGGGATACCCGGACCTCTTCCCGGCCCCTCCGTCCGAGGTTGCTCCCCCTGCAGGCTGCCGCCCAGCCAAGCCAATCGGTATTTTGGAAGATGACATACATCCCGAGGAAGAGGAGACTTGGTTCTACTACTTGGCCGAGATATCCTCGCGAAGAACGATAAACCGTGAAATATCTGTATTCGGCTCCAACGGACAGCAGGCATGGGTTCAAGACGTGGCAAGGGTAGTGGAGAAATGCAACTCTGCTAGGAGTTTGACGGGCATATCAACGTATGGTAAGGATAGACTCCTAATGATGATGGGTGCCGCTTGGCCCAGAGAGAGAACAAGGGTCGAAGTACGTGCTCACGCCTTCTTCTTCCCCCAGGTGCTTGCATACCCCTCCCGGGTTAACTGGCAGAACCGAGATTTGTCCAACAACGAGACCGTCCGCTTTCCACCAGCTGCCGCGAATGGATCCGCCGGCCTTTCGTCTGTTACGTGGTCCATCAGCCGCCGGACGACCCTTGGATGCCGCGCGTCATGCCGTTGGCGAAGAAGTGCCTCGAGCTCTCGGTCGAAGCTGCTGGTGGACGTTGGCCTGCACCATCGGCATCACGGAACGTGGTTCATGGGCCAGAGCGGCAATGACCCGTGCGCTTCTGGTCCTGGCCGCCCAGCTGCCCGAGCGATGGGAGACAAGCAGTCGAAACGGCCCACATTGGCCTTCGCAGCGGTGGTATGGCGAAGTTCCGGACCTGCTTGCCTAGGGCTGCGTCTGTGCTCGAAGGGGTCCATCGGTCAAGTTGTCGGGACCGGAGGATGGATGACTGAGTCCGTGGGGGAAGCTGGATGGGGGCGGCCCCTTACAGTACCCTTGTGTCCGTCGGCCATTGCCGCACGATTTCCGTCGACCCCTTCTGCAGCCCGGAGTAATAGCGAACGAAAGGCGAGGTAAGATGGAGCAAGACCCGGACCCTTGCTTGAGTCTTCATTCTCTCTTGAGCAGAGGCCAAGCGCTTGGACATGACACTAAGGACATGACACCAAGGGAGTTGGGGGAATGCCTGGCCCATCACTGTTGTTTGACACCTTACTTGAGTGCAACACAAGAAAGCAGAACTCTTCAACCTAGAACACTTTGATGAGTGCTTTTTTAAGCGCAAAAGACTTGTTCAAGAACAAAGAGTCACGTTTTGTTGGGTATCCTGAAAAGGTGCATGCGAGTTGTTGGTCTTTGACTCCCGGGTTTGTCATTGTCACCACAACGCCTATGGGCACAATCTTTAGCAGCAAATCTGGTTTGATCAGACAAATAGCTTATGTACTTAGTCTGGAGAAGCCTTGTACAAACTCCAAAGTGAGAAAAAAGAAAGAAAATTTCCAAAAAAAAAAAAAAAAGGAGCAACGGTTGCCATAATTTCGACCAACTATACAACCTCGTCAACCATATCTAGGGCTCATGTTGCAGCAATCACTTGATCAAGAGGACAAGGTCGTTGCTTGTCGTCCTCAAACGACCATACAGCAAAGTCGCTTGTTTGGGGAACCTGACATAATTGGGCAGCCTTGACCTCATGCCGACTCCCCAACTCGTGTGTGTCTCAGACGGCAGGGCGCATGCCACCTCCTCGCTCCCTCTCCATGTGATCCTCTGAGACCCTCCCTAGTTCATAGGTAGGTACCGCCTAATCCAGTGGGGCCACGTGTGGCTGATGCTTATATACCTTACCAGCTTACCTACCTAGTACTGGAAGCCTTTTTTCTTTGCCAAGGCCCAACTTTGATCTTCGTCCCCGGGCTCTCTCACCTCACCTTGGTCCGCAAATCGAATATACTTCTTCCGTTGGTTTAGCCCGAACAGCTGTCTGTCAACTTAGCTTGGTTTCGGATGCGTATTATCGGACGTCTGTTCGCATGAAGCCGCTCGGCCTGCTTCCGTGTTTAGCTACCGGACTGGAAAATAGTAGGGAGATCATAGTTTTGACCATTTGAACGCAACATCATCATCCGTCCATCTGCACCTAGAGAATCTTGATGTTTGAACTCCGACGCATTTTCAGGCCACCCTCAACTTTTGGCAACTTCAGCGGCTTCCTAGTAACTAGTTTCTGTCAGGCTTCCCACCTGGGCGTGTAACCTCACTGGCATGCATGCTGGCAAGCAGGCAACTTTGGGGTGCGTGAATCATAGACTGCGTCCAGCTCCTGATCATGATGGTCCCACATACAACTGCCACTGCCTAACGCCTGGCGCCTTATGGTTGGACCAGTTCAGACGATATTCGACTCATGAAGCTGTGCCCCCTCAGGAGTCAGGCCTTGTCCACCGCAAAGTTGCCCATATCGATGAGAATCCCTCAATTGGTGGCAGCACAGTACGGAGGGTGTAACACGGCGGAAGAGCAGGTCGCGTGGCCGAGCGTTCTCAATGGCGGACATGATCTGGATAAAGCTCAGCCACACCCACACACCACTCTGCAAAAAAGTTGGGATGAAGCTATTGTCACGCTGCCCTTCACAATAAGGTCCTTGTTCCAGCTGGCCTCCTAATTACCTGCACACCCGGACGTACCTATGCACTCCCACACGGCCATCTTGCCTTCCTTTAAATACCTTTCTCCTAGAATGATTTCTACCCTCTTTCCCCCCTGCACATGCCTTCATAGCTTCATCTCCCCTCTACCACTGATTGTGCACTTACATATGCAACTCTGAATTATTTCATCTTGCACTGTCGAACATATCCTAATTCGTTCCAACTACCTTGGACAGTACAGCAATTTGGCCAACACAACCATCCTACTGGTCAACAACGCACCATACTCGGAGCCTCGCCCTCGCCCTGTCAACCAGTCTCGGGCTCTTGGCTGGTCTGCGGCCATGTCGTCGTGTTCGAGATCGTCAAGATCTTCGAGGTCTTCGAGATGCAGCTGCGACGACTGCTTCGACTACAGATACGAAAGGACATGCCATGTGGATGGTTGCTCCAGGAAACACGCCTTCATACGCATCGACCCAAAGAGACCCGACATCCGCATCTATTCTGACTTTTGCGTCGACCGTAAGTCCAACCCGACCATTATCCCCTCATACCCTGTAATTATCCATTACGCTGACTTGGATCACCTACCCAGATACTTGCAAGTACTGCGTCCTCGGCTTGGAGATGTGCAGTCGACCAAAGGAGCTGAAGGACCGGTTTTGCTCTGAGCGTACGACTATCCCCGCCCCCAATCTTTCAAAGCTTCTCTAACATTTTGGGCAGACCGGAGGTGCGGGGCGACGGGCTGCGATCGGACCGGAGACTGTCCGATGGGCGTGCCCCTACCGTGGAAGTGTCCGGACCGTGAGTTTCGACCGCTGGAGGAATGTCCGGGAGTCCATGACGCTGACGTGCAGCCACCAACAGACAAATGCTACGTCGACAACTGCTACAAGACCAGAGAGAAGCTCAACGGGTACTGTGCGGACCACCGATGCCGAGTCGCGAGCTGTTTTGAAAGACGAACCGTCGACTCCGAGTACTGCGTCGACCACGTTTCCAAGATATGCCGAGAGCTGAAGTGCCGAGAGACTGTGCACGCCGGCCATCGCTGCTCACTCCACCAGAGATGCACCGTCAAAGACTGCAAGGGCTTCAGACTGAGTATTTCAGACGGTGGTTATCGCGACTTTTGCGACAAGCGTAAGGAGAACCCCATGGCCCTTGGGGGTTGACGGGCCGGTCATGATCATTACCAGGGAGACTTGGAAGCTGACGAAAAGGGATATTAGACTACACCGAGAAGCGGTGCACGTATAAAGGCTGCGACAAAGTGTGTCTCAAGGGATGTCGAAGCTGCGCAACGCACAAGTGCACCTACGAAGGCTGCTTGAGCTTCCGAGACAACGAGCTCGATGTCGAAAAAGTCTTCTGTCGTGAACATGGCTGCGGCGGTTCCAGTTGCTACGCAGTCGCTACCTTCATCGACGGGGGTGGTTTCCGACCCTTCTGCCGCCGGCACACCTGCACCATAGCTGGATGCGCCGAAATCGCCGAGTTGGGAGTTCACTGTCATCGACATCGATGTCACTGGAAGTCTTGCGAAAAAGCTTGCCTGTCAGGTGGGGAGTACTGCGCGGATCATCAGTGCAGAAGATCAGGGTGCCGCGCGATCGTCAGTCTCCCGCTCGGCTACTGCGTCGAGCACCGTTGCAAGATTGACAAGTGTGTCAACTATTGCGATGTCAAGACAGACGGGATATGCTTCGAGCACTCGAGAGAAGATCAGTTTCGACGGATCAAACACTTGGAGGACAGGCTGCGGGACAGAGACTATCACCACAGGCCTCACAGCGCTCTCAGCCATCATGTCCACAACCCTCATTTCGGCGACCTCCAGCTTCGCCACGATAAGCTCACCAGAGACTACGACGAGTGCGTGAGCCGGTTGAACGCGAGCCGGGACGAGATCCGGATCCTGCGCACCACGTGGGTGTCGGCGGACGACAATCGCACATGGAGAAAGGAGATGGAGGACCGCAACGCACGGCTGCTGCTGGACCTGGACCGAGAGCAGAAGAGAACCGAGCACTGGGAGCGCCAAGCGGTCGAGCTCGGCCGGCGAATCGACGACCTCGAGGTCCTATTGGCAGAGGAGCGGCTGAGACATCCGAACTCGGACGAATATGTACGGCAGATCGCGGACCTCGTCCGCAAGGTCGAGATCCTCGAGGAGGAGCTCCGCGTCGAGCGCCTCAGCCACCACGCCCACGAGGGACGCCAGCACGAGATCGACAGGCTGCGGCGCACCATCCAAGACCTGGAGCGGAGGCTCAACGGAGACCACGTCAAGCTGGACCAGCTGCAGTCCATCGTCGCCGGCGAGAGGGAGCAGAAAGACATCCTCCTCGGGGAGCTCGCCAGGCGCGACGAGCTCGAGAGGCAGCGGCGCGAAGGCCGTCGTCGACCCAGGAGAGGAAGCTGGGAACGGAGGTCGCGCGACTCGCGCCCTTGGGGGAGCGTTTTCTAAGTGGTTCATTCATTATCACCGCCGTGGTTCCGGGGCCGGGCTCGGCGCATTTGTCGGGGAGTAGGAGGCGAAGAAGAAGAAAAGCCATTTTTTTGCAGAGACATTCAGTTTTGCTCCGAAAATCATGTTCCGAGGGCACAGGTACATACACAAGACTACATGTCTTCTGATGGGGGAAATCGGCAGTGATCCCCGGGGCCAAGGAACCTGGAGGCCTTTTCATCATTAGTAGTTTACCAGCAGCGAACGCATGCTGAAGTCGTAGGCTCGACACGGGAAGATGGAAAATAAATCACCCGAGTACTCATCTTTGCAGTTCATCACACTGGTAAACCTACCAACGTCGATAATTACAGTATTACTCGTAACTCGTTTTTCGACTCCTAGTGTTGCCCAGCAAGGAATCGAGATGTTGCATCCAATGAGCTTCGAAAACACTCGAGGGCACAATGGCTGATGAGCTGGAAGTACACAACGGCTTGTTTCTCGTTTCTTTCGAGTTTTCGAGTCTCCGGTCATCTTTACTTGGTCGCTCTTTGGGCTTCTTGGCTTTGTTGAAAGACGTTGTTGCCTCCAAGTAACTAGATGGTCTGGCAATGTGAACAGCATTCATTCCCTTGGGGAAACACAGCCTTTGAAACTATCATTGAAGACTCAGTGACTCTTGTTTTTTTGAAAAAGCCTTGCTGGTTTCCATCCAACGCTTTCCTCCCTTTGTTAGACGAAATCAACATCAAGACCAACACAAAAGAAACACAATACTCTGTTGTGTTCTTGCTGGTCTTTTCAGCAGAAACAATCACTTTGATCAATACTTGCCTTTGTAAACTCAGCCGGCACCGAGTAGACAATCCCAGCTTGCCAGATTCACGGATATATATTTCGAGAGACCAGCACTGCTCCTGGTTCATTTCAATCGAAACCACATCAATCAACACCAAAACAAACACCAGCCTTCCCCTCTACAGTCTTACACAACCCTGACTTTTCAACACAAAAGAAATCACAACCAGACCCAGAAGCCTCAGCAACTCACAAAGTTCATCATGTGCCGGACACCCCGCTACCTTCATGTCTGCCCTTGCAAAAACCCTGCCTGCCCCCGCCGGAGCCAGAACCCGCTTACAGAAAGAGCGACCCGCCCTGGCGAAGGGCATATTATTGAGTGTGAAGTTGAGCCACAGACCTGGGACTACTGCGACAGATGGTTTTACGAGCAGCCGTACGAAATCGTCCTCAACGCCTTCATCAACCCCAAGGACTTCTGCCCCTACTTCCGATGGAATGACATGAAGCAGACCGAGCCGCTTTGCGACGAATGCCTTGTAGAGACAGCTCGCCTCAAGGCCGAGAAGCTCTCAGCACTGCGTGCCCGTTGGAATGACCACAGGGTTGCAGTCCCTTATGAGTTCATGCCGCCACATCTGAGAGACGCAGAACCCAAAGGGTCTCCAGCTCGGCGCCAGAATGCTAACCATGCCAACTCTGCCTCAAGCAGCAGCAGCAGCAGCAGGACGTCCCGTAACAGGGTCAGCAAGAAGCCTGTGGTCGGTAGCTGGAGACAAAAGTCAAACCTGAATCCAATGGCTCCAGTCTTCCACTACCCTCACCTAATCGCCCCAATCTACCACCACCCTCCCCCTCAGTTCATGCACCCCCCAACAGGACACGAGACTCGCCAAAGCCTGGAAGAGCGAATCAGGTATCTTGATCAACAAATAGGAAGCCTGGAAGCTCTCCAAGAGAGGCCCAACCCTCCCCCAAAGAATGGGTTCAGAACGTTTGGCGTTATCAACAACCCCTACAATCATGTGGGCAAATCAGGTAAACCTGCAATCACGGTTGACACTTCCATTCCTCGCACCACGCCCTACGGCGCCATTGGATCGGAGCGAGCAGCAGCACGGTCTGGTAATGCTACCGGAAGCATCAGCAGCCTTTCAGACAGACCAATGAGTTCTAGAGCCCCCGCCATCAACCCCTTTGGACCCTCCCGCAACCTTTTGCAGAACACAGTGCCTGGAACGTCTTCTTCTTCTTCTCGGCCCCCTCATCCTCCCGGAGCCATAGGGCAGGAAGTGCACAGCGTGAGCTGGCTTTCAAGACACAGTGAAGCTGACAATAGTTCGGTCCCAGCTTCTAACCCATTTGGTGTGATTGGACAGCCCAGAAGACAGCAGTAGGGACAGTACAAAGACTCTGGTTGCAAGAGAAAGCAGCAAAAGTCATCCCAAAGGCGTTGAGGAATTTGGATAGAAGGACAAAGGGATATGCAAGGATGTGTGATGAACTGCCTCTCACACATGGAAGGGAAAAAGAATAGAGTTATTTGTAGTTTGGGCATTAGGTTTTGAATTTAGATGCATACATGCTTGGGTATACAGACCTTATAATTGAAGTCTTGAGGCTTTTGGCAACTTTGAAGTTTGAGTTTAAGTTGAAGTGTGAGTTGTGACCGACTAATTGATATGTGTAGACTACCTAGTTAACCAGAAAAACTGCCCTACTTACCTAGGTAGCCAGCCAGTATTAAAAGGAGATGACGAGTCCCATAAAGGGCGACTGGTAACTTGTACAAGCTTAACTTACAGATTCGCTTCTTGTTTTATCAATATTTCATACGAAGCTTGAAATGCTTGTGTGGTGGTTGAGCCCGGCTCAAGGTTGGATTAATCGCTGATGGGAGCTGGTGTTGCCTCGGAGGGCTAAAGTCTAGCAAAACTTGACAAAATCCCGCCACAAATTGGTCCAGAACTCAGACCACACGCATTTGAATCTGTCGATGTAAACCACTGTCAAAAAGGCTCAGCGAGCCTTGAGTGAGGGAGATTTGGTGGTCCTCAACCAATCAATCCATAGCAGCGGCGACACTGCATGGTTCGTTCATGCATGATTTGCCGCTAGATTAGGCTGCTATCCACTCAAGATGCAGAACTGGCCATGCAATCTCCCGATACCTTTCCGCTAGGTCGAGGGGCTTGATCAAAATAGGAAGCAGATTGGTCTGTCAGCCCAGGAGCAACCAACGACTATCGTCTTGGCGAGGGGCCGTGAAATCCTTCAAAACCTCGCGGGGCTTCTCGGCCTAGGCTCGGCAGTTTCTGCGTCTCTTCATCGACCGCCGTTACCAAGTCTTCATCTCAATAGGCCATGGCTCAGCGAACAGATAAGCCACTTGCACCGCACACAGTTTAGACTGAACAATCAATACCACAAGGATCTTGGGGAGACGACCTTGATAGGAGTCCAGCTGGCGTGCTGTTTGCCACAATGGCGTCATTGCTCAACCTCCCCCTCGAGATCACGCATCAAATTCTTTCCGAGCTCGCAAGCCCCAGTCCAGAGCCTGGAGTGGATGTGTTCCTGTCACAAGACGAGCCCCAGCTCTTCGACGCCGAGCGTCAGAACCGGGGACTCTCGTCGATGGCAAAGCTCTGCCGGACATGCCGCCAACTCCAGGAGTCAGTCGAACCGCAACTCAACCGCTTCATCTATATTCAAAACCCGGACGCGAAACTTCTACTTTCACTTCTCAAAAAGTGGAACGCCCGGCCCCATTGCGCCGAGTATACACGATACCTCGCGATCGGAGCAAAGCGGCCCAGGAGTTCGGCGCCACTGGAGAATATCGCTGACTCGGACCTCACTCTTGTTTCGGACCTTGTGAAGCAACTCAACATTGAACTGCGAAGCGACTGGCATGAGTTCTCCTGGCGTGTGGATATTCTCATTGAATTGGTCATATTCAAAGCTCGAAACGTACGATGGATAGCTGTTTCGTTCACGCCCAAGAAAGGAATCTATCGAGGTTCATTTGATTGGCTTCGTGGGGTGGACGGAGGCGCCACAAGCATTCGGTTCAATCATCTGCAACATTTCAAACTCTTTCAGTCGGGAAGTCGTACCATGGACGAAATCCAGCCCGTCCTCGACCGGGCCCCGAACCTCCAAAACCTCTACCTGGACACTGTTCAGTTTACCAATCACAAAAACAGACTTCCGACGAGCCTCACGGGCCTCTGCCTCACTGGCTGCTCAATTACACCAGCCATCTTCGAGTCCGTAACCGCGGACGTGGCCAAGCTTTGTCACCTCCGATACGACAAGACATCCCTTCGACGGCAGAGTCCGATGATGAGAGCCTTCGCAAAGCACGGCACGACGTTGAGAAGCCTCATCGTCTACTTTCACTTGGACTCGCGACTTGAAACTGATCTGCCGCTGGACTCGTTCAAAAACCTCGAGTCGCTCACTACTGACCTGCGAAGCTTTGGTCAGGGGGGTGGCTCGCAGCTCATGCGGCTGCTCCCCTTCTCCCTGCGAGAGTTACGCGTGGTCTCTTTTGGGGGCCTTCAGAAGCGTCAACTGCGTTCGTTTGCTGATGGACTGAGTGAGCGCGAGAAACGGCTATCTAGGCACTTGGCTGTCTACATGGACGGCGCCGACGGGATGTTTGATTATCAGCGTCTTCCCTGAGTCACAACAGGTTGAAGACGACGACGGTA
>PJEX01000257.1:40993-69708 GCA_005350895.1 Colletotrichum tanaceti
CCCCCCCCCCCCCACCCCTTTCGAACAACAGACGCAAAGACAAGCTCGGTTGCGGAATCATGTCGTCTTCGACAGGCCCCGAGAATGAGAACGATGCTTACGATCATGAACCTGCGACGACGTCACACTCATCGCGCCGGCCGCGGAAAGCCGGCATCGGGCCCCTGCTTGCGCTGGTTCTGCTCGTGAATCTGGCCGCCAGCCTGTACCAGCTTCCCCTGAGCAGAGTCGTCGAACGCCGCCTTTGCCGGGAGCACTATCTTGCCGCAGACCCGTCGGTCGTCGACCGGGATGGCAACGTCGAAGAACGCCTATGCAAGATCGACGGCGTCCAGCAGGGTCTAGCCTGGATCCAGGGAACGATGGAGACTGCGTGGATCGTGGGCGGTGAGCAGAGACTTGTTGGGCTCTCAGTCGATTACTTATCTTGCAACTGACGGTGATCCAGACTTCGTCATGACAATCCCGCTGGGTTTCCTCGCCGAACGCTATGGGCGGCGTACCGTTCTCTGTCTCAATCTTGTACCCCGTATCGTCATGCCAGCGTGGGCCGTTGTCGTTGGTTACTTTGAGCAGACACTGCCAACGAAGGCCATTGTTGCATCGCCGTTCCTGTCCGTACTGGGTGGCGATTGTGTCTTTAACTCCATCACATACGCGATTGCATCTGGCATGACTGACGATCACGTCCGGCGGTAAGTTTGATCCATCATCCAGCGATCAAAACCTTCTCTTGGGGCGTTCTGTAATTGACAGCATGGTCAAGCGCCACCTACTTTGGCTGGATGAGCTCGGTTTCCTACGTTGTGAACTTGCTGGGCCCGGCCCTTGCCTCGGCTTCTATGAGCCTGCTTCTATGGCTACCATTCTGGATTGGCATTTCCCTCCTTCTCTTCGCCATCCCCGCCATATCTCTCATGGACAACACGTCCGAGAGCCACTCCCACTCCTCGATATCCCGCAACGCGGACGACCAAGCGAGACCTCTGCTGTCGTCTCCTGTTCTCAAGGCCCAGGACGCCAAGACCTCTCTACTGCGGTCCATCTTCCAACGGTTTGGCGTCTTACGGTCCACCATCGCGAGTCATCCACGAAACATGACTCTCCTGCTGGTCAGCTTCGTCCTCACCTCTCTTGCGAGCTCCGACACCAAGCTGCTGGTCCAGTACATCTCGATGCGATATGGCTGGACATTTGCTTCAACAGGCTACCTCTTATCCGCAAAAGCCGTGGTTAACTTCACACTGCTGACCATCATCATCCCCGCGGTTCTACGCTCGAGCCAAAGAATGTCGCGGCATGTACAGCCTGAACTTGCCAGTCATCAGATGAACATGCATTATGCCAACGTCTGCTTGGGAGTCTCGATACTTGGTGCTCTGGCTATAGCCCTGGCCACGCAGATCTGGATGCTGGTCCCGTCGTTGTTTCTCTACGCGCTCGGCTCTGCGCTCCCGGTGTTTACCCTCTCGCTGCTCAAATCACCTTTTATCGCCCCCAAGCACAACGAACAGAGAGGCGATGACGTGGACCCCGAATCTCACATCTTTTCTATCGTCATGATGGTCAAGACGTCGGGATCACTGCTGGGAGCTCCTCTGATGATGGTGCTCTGGGTTCGGGCCATCTCACTGGGAGGCGCTGCGTTGGGAATCCCGTACTTTGTCTCCGCTAGTTGTTATCTTGCTGCTCTTTTTGTACTCTCAAACCTAGCGGTCAACTAGATTATGGTCTACGTTGACAAACCAGACGTCTAACCAACACAGGTATAATTAGAGCTAATGATGGACGGCGGACGAGGTAGTTGAACACCATGTCACAGTCCAGATGTCGGTTATTTTTTCACACGCATCCAGCCTGGGCACTCCACGGGTTGGAAAAGATATGTTGCCTTTCGAATGAACCAGTCCGTGTGTGATGAGGTGACAGATAGCCTTGTTTGTGTGTCTCTCTCTCCGTGGCAGTTTACATAGAAATACACGTCAAGACTTGCTATGATTTCCGTTTGTTTGGAAGAATCTCGGGCTCAGTGGGACACATGTCTGATGAGAAACGGAGTTAACAACGACTATTACGCTAATAGAATGCGAAATACTATCTGCCTCATGGCCACGGAGTCCCAGAACAGAACCAGGGCGGAATGAATAGGAAACCGATCATGACTAAAATCAACTCCCAACTCCGTAAGACCTCATGTAACAACTTTGAACTCGCTCGCGCCAAAATCAACAGGTCTCGCGGGCGTCAAACTCAAGCGCACAGCGCCACCAAGTCTCTGAACATTTCCACGCCAGGCTGCCTCTACTCTACCGTCTACTCTGTATATGTCGTCAGTTCGCGTGCTCTAGCACAACTCTTTGTGCGAATCTAGAGGCGTTGGTTCGGGCGTGGCAACCACCTCGGGCGTCGAGGCTCCCGAGTCCAACTTGTCGTACTCGGATGAGTCAACCGTCTTATCAGTGTTGACACTTCTATCGGAATCGACGCTTCTTTCAGACTTGGAGTCTTCGTTCGCCTCCTTGGCCACATCCTCGTTGTCCATCTTGTCGCGCTCGGACTCTTTTGCATCTTCTTTCTCGTCGACAACAAGAGCCTTGGACGGGGCCTCGTCTTGCAGAGCCTCGTCTTGCACCTTTGATGGCTCCAGCTGGGTGTCTTCAGCCTTGCTATCAGCCTCCAGCTTCTCACGCTCCCCTCCAGCGTTGACCTGGGCGTTGTCGAGATCAGCCTCGCCCTTCTTGCCCATGCCACCTTCGAGGAGCTCGTCACCTTCCATAACAACACGGACCTCGAGGTCCTCGTCCATGGAGTAGACGCGAACGCCAACGATGCAGATGGCGTTCCAGGGATCGGGCAGACCCTCCTCGTCAGACTCGTAGCGCTCTTCGCGGGTTTTGGGCGGCCCTGCAGGAGCGAGACGTGGCTTTCTCACCATGTCGTCGTCACTATACAGTTCCTCCCAGTCCTCGACCGGCGAGTCTGACGAGTCGTCGTCCGAGTCGTAGGCCTTTTCGGCTGGGGGTGGAGATGGCACGGGTTGGGCGACGGGCTTGCCGGCCGACTCCTTCTTGGCATCATCTTGGGAACCAGTCTTGGAGTCGCCCTCGGCATTGTCCTTGGACTTGTCATCGGGAGCAGGCTTGTCGGCCGTCTCCTTCTTGGAACCATCTTGAGGACCGGTCTCGGAGTTGCCGTCGGCATTGTTCTTGGACTTGTCATCGGAATCAGGCTTGTTGGCAGTCTCCTCGCTTGAATCCTTACTCTTCTCAGAATGCTCAGTCTCGATTTGGGCAGGCTTGTCTTCCTTGGGTTCTTCTTTGGACGTCTCCTCGGACTTCTCTTTGAGATGCTCGGTCTGAACGGCCTGGTCCTTGGCCTTCTCAGCCTTCTCAGCCTCATCCTTCTTCGTTTCCTTCTTCTCCTTCTCTTTCACTTCTGCGGCCTGTTTGGCCGCTTCCTCGGCCTTGGCCTTTCTAAGGTCCCGTTTCTCATTGTTCTTCTTTGTCTGCTTCTTGGTGATTTCGCGGTTCAAATGACGCCTTTCCCAGAGCTTGCGGCGCTCCTTTCGACGGGATTCTGACGCCCGCTGTTGATCCTTGACCTTGCGCAAACGAGCAACCTCTTGGAGGTGTGCCGTACCCTTGCTGTGAGCTAAGTCGTACGCAGAACCGGTCTGAACCAGCTTGTCATTTTCAACACGCTTTCGGCATTCACGCTTGACGACGTCTTCAACAGACGGCAATCTTGTGTCTCTCTCCCCGGTGACGCTCATAAAGATGCTGTACTCTCCAGCGGGCATGTCTGGCAGCTCGATAGAGACAGATCGGTCCATGAGGTAATTTCCGTGGGAGCGCACGATGTAGTCCTCGGCGCCAGGGCGGCCAAGCTCGTGGATGCGGAAGTGGATGCGGAAGACATACTGGCCCTGGAGCCCCTTGAAGTATCTAGTGTCGAGCTGGGACAGAACCAGGCAAAGCGGCCCGTCCTTGGACAGCTTGATCTGGAACTTCTCGTTGAATTGCGACTTCCAGGGCACCTCGACACCGATCCAGCGCTGGGCGCATCGCCAGGCAGGGTCTCTAAACAGCCTAGTGCGATCGATGTGCTGGTACTTGCGAAGGAAGTCGTCGTAGTTGATCCAGAAGACAGAGTCGTTGCCAAAGTGGTGGCCGAGCTCCTCCTGGACTTCCGTAGTCCATTCCTTAGACCCGTCAGACCAGGCGCCCTCCCAGATGCCTTTGCGAACCTTTCCCCAGGGGTTTCGCAGCTTGATCAGACGCTCCCCGGATTTGAGGGTCCTCGCTTCCATAACAACGTACGCATGGCCTTCTGAGATGCCGTCTCTGTCGCCGTAGCCCCCGTCTAGAAGGCCAGTAGAGCAGCCAAAGAGGAATTCCTCATTGACTTTGACGAGCTCATTCTCCCAGAAGCCATCAGTGTCGAGAATGTCAGAGGTGAGCAGCTCAGTGGTGACGCCGCCGGAGAGATCTTCCAGCCCCTCACCAATCCAGCCACCAGCAAGCGAGGCGTAGTCGCCGTGAGCTTTGGCGTAGGCCTTCTGGATCAAAGGCACCCACGTCTCGTTCTGGTCCTTGCATTGGGCAAAGAAGAGTGCCTTTGAACCAGTCTGGTACGTCTTGCGATAGACTCGCTCGACGTCCTCGCGATCGATCTGCTGGAGGAGATCTCTCTGCATGCTGGGGGAGTCCCAGCAAGGGGATTTGAGGTATAGCTTGTCGTCGATGATGGAATAAATCCATTCACCGTCGCGGTAGAAGACAAAGCCGTAGATGCCGATACGGGTGTCGTACTCGACGCAGGTGCGCTCGATGCCGCCCTCGACATTAGCGAGGGCAGTCAGCGTAGCCATCAACCAGCAGTCGCCCAGGCTTCCCTGCTTGACATCGCCGCCGTTGATGTTCTTCATGAAGGTGGGCTTCTCAAAGATCTCGTGCACACGCTTGACCGCCTTGGGAACCGACGCGCTCGGGTTGGAGAGGGTTGATTTGGAGAGCTGCCATTTTGTATGGCCAAGGGTGTTGAGGCAATGACCCTTTTCCCACTTCAGATCCCAGTCCTATAGGAGAATTAGCTCGCTGACGGCGGTGATCTTTGCGATCGCGATAGTGCTTACCAAATCCCAGCCAGGGTCCCGGTATCGCATGTTGACCCTCCGGCACTCCTGGATGATCTTCTTGACTTTGCGGCGGCATTCCTCAACGGCTCGCTCGTAGCCGACGCTCAACGGCTCATTAGGCTTGTCAGAGCTTGCAGGTGGCAATACGGGGTCGAAAGGAAGCACAGCCAATGCCTTGTTGAACTTTTTGTTCTGGAACTTCTTCCAGATGTGGTTGATAGATGGCTGAGGCGGTGCCTTCTTCTTCTTCTTCTTCTTTTGGTCGGTAGTGCTATTCGACGCCGGGACGGGGCGAGGACGACGAGGGTCGTCGGACTCTTCGGAGGAGCTGTAGCCGTGCATGTTGGCTGTAATTAGAGGACGGGAGCCCGGTGTGGGAGTTGATGGAACACGACAGCCGAGAAAGGGAATCAACGACGAGCAGCAGCAGGAGGTGGACAATGATTAATATCTAGAAAAGAAACGAAATAGAAAAAAACTGCCGGCTTGCAGGAAACGTTCCGCAATTACTGATGTACGCGGGTCAGTTACGGGCAAGATGGGACGAAAGGAGGGTAGCCAAATGCCCGAGCACGGACAGGCGATTCAGTCGGAATGGAACGAGGGGGGAGGGATATGGATGGTATCGTTTTGAAAGAAGAGGCGAGCATGAGTCGCGGAGGGTAGAGGGTCGGGAGATGTGTTTAAAAAGACAGAGGGGGAGGGCAGATAGATGATGGCGGGCTCCCTCCCCCCTCGGGCCACAAGACTTGTGAGTGGCATGTCCCTTCGACGAGCGAGTCACAGCCTTGCGGAAAGGGTTGGACGATCGATCGGGGGACCGCATGAGTCGAGACCAGGGGGAGAGGAAGTTGGGGCGTGGGGAGTGACTGGCGCACCACATGGAGATGGAGTGCGAGTATCATCCATTCACCGCAACAAGGCGGCAAAGGCGTCGAGTCGGAAGTCGAGGAATTGCCCATGTTCAAGGCCATTCATGTTTCTGGAGGAGGGAGGGGGGTGGATGGCAGTATCAAGGCCCTCTGGCGAGAAACAATGGCTCGCCTGTCGTGGCTGACATGGTTGTTCTCGCCGTCCTAGTTTGTAGTCGTCTTCGTGCTTCCTTTGCTTCTTCTCGGTCAAGTTTCACGCCCAACATGTCCATCCATGAACCGACCCTTTTTTTGGCTTTCCAATGCGTGGAAAGAGTATCGAGGAGCAGACCTGGGGCGGCACTGGGCGGGTACAGGGTCTTTCTCTCTCTCTCTTTCTCTCTTGGCGTTTAAGATCGGCCGGTTCCAGGGTGCAGAAAATGGTTCTTGAGTACCTAGGTAATGGAGGGTGGGTTTCGGAAGTCTCGTTCGTTCTGGTGGTGGTGGGAAACCGAGAATCAGAGGTGAAAAACACAGGCGCATGTCTTGGGCTGGACAAAGCGAAAAGGGCGCCTCCGCAAGGGCTCGTCAGCTCGCTCGCTGTTCTGGACAAGATTCGGAGGTTACGCGGACTGGGGCCGGAAGAGCTGTAAAGGTAGGTACATAGGTAGGTACCTATCTTGGGTACCCACACAGCAGGGGAGATCGGTACCGAAGCAGCTCATGTGGGGGTAGGAGACAACTTTCGCACAAGGTACCTACATACATCAAGGGTCCACGGGATACTTTGTACCCTGTACAACCATCCATCGGAGGCGAGGTACGGTACCTATCCGTAAGATACGTATCTCCAGCGACCGCCGATAAGAACTTTTTGGTCGAGGCGACCCCCAGGGCCCAGAATCCAGAATCCCAGAATCCAGAGTCCAGACAGCCAGAGTCTACTAGAGTCCAGATGGCTTGTACCGCACCTGTGGTTGGTTCACTTGGATCTGGAAACTCCGAAATGGAGGGGGGGTTAGGGCGTCCGGCGTCCCTCCAGCACAGGTTTTGCAGATAAGGAAAAGAAGCGAGGCTGCCAAGGTTCCTTATCTGTCCGAAAAGTGCCACGCGACCAGGTACGATCCTCGCTCGGGGTTTCTTCCTCTTCATTTTCCCCTCTCCCGCTCTCATTGTTCACTCTCCATTCTAGGTAGGTAGGTAGGTAATGCCAAAGAATCTTCGTCCTATTCATTGAAAAACCCACCATCTCATCCCAATTTTTGATGTTCTAGTGCTTTCTACAAAACACACACACACGCACTCACACACCCACACCCACACCTAAATCTCTCGCCGCCATGAGGCGCAACCAACTCCAAGAACTCCGTCGTCAACCCCGTCTGACAGACAGCCTTGATCGAATTTGCCTCGGCGGGTACGCATAGATGTACGATATCAGCTGACTTTAATAAGTTTTCACACTTGTGAGCAATACTCTATACTGTATCCGTACTGTGTGTCTACAAGATATAGGTAGACAGTCACGACAGTCAGTCAGTGCAGCATACCTACCATAGGTATGGATTGGTTCAGCATATCCCCGATGATGGCAACAAGGTTCCACCACCAGTGCCACCCCAACCGCCTTTGCCTATGGGGAAACGGGCCCGGGCCCGGCACGGGTACAGCCACATTTGCTGCGGTGTACGGATACTTACGGGTCCTAGCCGGGTCCGTCTCTGCCTGCGACTAGCCTGGTGGAACTGGTGGACAGGAAGTACGAGGTACGGATACTGAATCACAATCTAGGTGCCTAGATATCCAGATGAAAATGGCCCGTGAAGGCATTCTCGGCCGCAAACCCCACAAGACACGTCTTTTTCGGATCGACCTGCCTTGAACGATCCAGTGACATACCACCACCGGCCTTTTGCTTACAGACTCATTGATTTGCGGGAAGGGGAGGAGTAGACTTGAATGGGCACTTTAGGCAGCTGCGTCACTTGGAACGGTCACGTTCAGCTGCCCCCGTCAACGCGTCAGCAGAACTGAAGCATACGCAGTAAGCAACTATTTCCGAACGGCATGTCGGCTGCCTCGCCCTCTGACAAGCCCGCGATGGCCTATGAACGACTGACAATGAGGCTCAGCTTCAGCGTCCCAGCCGTATCCGAGGCCATGCTCTACACTAGGGCATCACGCAATCCCACCATCTCCCCCTCGTTCCTTTTCCATTTCGGGCTACGACAGCTCCCTACATAGTATGGGCTACATTGTAGATACATATGGGGCTGTCTATCGGTCGGCTGCCGACGATCCTTTACCTGCCCCGACATTGCGAGATAATAGATCAGCGGCCGCATGATAACCAAGAAACGGCCACTGTCTCGGGTCTTTCAACGACACCCAACGGACGTGTCTCTGCCCACTATGGATAGTTAGTTGCCTCTTTACATCTGTCCTCGGCACAAGACGTTATTAGCGGGGGTGAGTGGGTTCATCGCCCGGGCTGCGGCGGTGGATGCGACACTATCAAGCACAACGGGGGGGCCGATAATGAAATCCGGGGGACGCAGATTACTCGCCCTACCTACAGTACCCCTTTGCTTCTAGCCTCCTGATCCCTGTACTAGTCCACAAAAACAGACAGACAGACAGCATGGGCGTCTGGGCAACGATGCCCGATGCAGGAGGTGGGTGGGCGGCATAGGACTTGTGTTACTCCACTGGACTGGACCGCCGGCTCTAATTTGTCCAGACTCCAGATAAGTCAGAGTCTCCAACCAGCGTCAGCAACCATCGTCGCTCCCTTCCGTGCATACTTGCAGCCTGCAGGCTTCAGACAACGATTCTCAGCCTTGGAGAGTACGTGTTCGCCTTGTCTGGCCGGTCCGACACGAGAGAGTATGCGCCCGCCCCCGTCAAGATAGGGAGAGGGAGGGGGGATCATGTATGCAAGCACGAAGGGCACGGTATGCAGTGCTTGCGTGGTCTGGCAACGTGGACAGGCTCCAGGCCGTTGAACTTTTCTCCAACTTGCAGACCACTCGCCTACAGCCTCCAGCCTGCTGTTGCTACCTCGTACATTCCACAAGGGCGTTTTCCACTGGGCAGTTCAGAGTGGATAAGACTCGATACCCCTCGTGCCCCTATCACGAGTATCGACACTCAAGTCACGAGAGGCGGTACGCTGTCGTGTCGAGCATTGCCATCGGACGGGGGGATGTGCCAGCACCTCAGTCGACCAGCCAGCCATCTACCTAGTCGCTACTAATAGTCCATGTCGGTCGGTGTGGATGGACCCTGATCGTCCAAACCACCAGAAACACGCCAGTGGCGACAAGGCCCAGCCCGAATCCCGACTGACGGAACTGCTCATCCGACCACCAGAATTAATTTGGCATTGCCATTGGTTCTCTCGCGTGCTCCAACCCCAAAGTCTTGTATTCGGGGACTGGAGTGGACTGAGATGTCCCCTGTCGGCATCTGTCCGTCGCCTCACCGACCTCCACCGCTTACTCCGATTGCGCAATGCCATCGTCGCTTCTCGGCTCTCCCGTCCCCGTCGAGAACGAGAATGGTCTGCAGCAATCTGTCTCGGACTTGCATTCGTTTCTTTCTCTTCTAGTCCATCTTGCGACCTGCTCGCGCCCATTCTGTCCTTTCGACGAGTCCCTCCCCCACACTTTCCGCACCGGTGGGGGGCGCTGTGGTCTGGAATGCAGTGAAGCATGTCCGTCCTTACACGACCAAGCGGTCGGATCCAATCTATGGAAACTGCCATCCCCGAATTACATCCATACTGACTGACTTTGTGGGATCTCCAAGTTGGTTAACGGCTGCACGACGTTCATTTCTTCTCAGAACAACTAATCAGCTTTTCATTAACAGGCATGAATTGAATCTCGAATCGATGCCTGTGCAGCTGCCCACCACCATTCGCGCAAGCCTGAGTTGTCGAAATACACTCTGACATATCAATGTATCAGTTTTATATCTGTCTTGATGTTTTTTATCTTTCATCACAGTCTACGACGAAGATGCACTCGGTTGAGACCTCAAGGCAGTATCCACCCCGGTGGCCCTTTTCAGTGCAGGACTGGTGTTCCCTGCGTCCGTCGACTATGGCTGTCTGGATCCAAGGGACACCTGGCGCATCTCGATGTTATCAGGCTTGGGCGGTTGATGCTGCAATTAAGCTCCGGCACCTGTCTGATTCGGATTTCGTCTCTGCGAAAACCACCATTCATCGCACCATGGAACATCGTCTCATTAAGGTTCGAGTCGCACCCGTTGACAGTTTGGTGTGTGCTGTTTTGTTTGGCACGAACCATACATATTCGTCTGGCTTTGGGAACAACCCTCGTGAGACAAAAAAATGATGGAATGATTGTCCGACGACATGGTTCAACAGAGTCTGGTCCGCCATTGAGGTTAAACTTTTTGCCAGTAACCCCATTCTGCCCACCTGAACCGGGTTCCGAGACCTGGACATCGGAGATGAGTGCCCAAGTATGCATATCAAGGCCAGTGTAGTGATGGCAGGAGAAGACGAATCTGAAGAAAAGCATCAACACCCATCCGAGATTTGGCTTGCTCGGATTTCAACGCTTCACATCGTCCAAAATGACTAACCTGCGGCTCCAACTATCCAGCCGGATGAAGGAGGTGTGCACCGCCCGCGTTGAGAGGGAACAGGCACAGTCAATGAGATATACCGGTGCCGCACACTTCATTCAGAGCATTCGCCAGACCAACTCCACTGGTTATCATGCCACGAATCCAAATAGCACCATCACCGGGCACGAACACGGCATCGGAAATCACAACGACGTTTTCAACGGCACCCCTCAAGCCACCAGAAGCAGCACGGATGGGACGAACCTCTACTACACTGACACGGTCGGAATCAACAGCCATGTACAATATGCCAATTCTTGCACAGGCACACGGTGTAGTGGCGGATGTGCTAGCAGCTCATCCTCCAACTCGATGCATCATGACGAACCCTCTTTTCACAATCCTGACGTGAATGGGGTGTACTGGAACGGCGCCAGTGAAGCCACCACCACCACCACCACGGCTACGGACCCGAGCCGGATGTCGAACCCCTTCACGAACTCGAACAATGAGTCGGGAGACGGGGCCCAAGAAAGCATCTTGCGGGGTCCCGTCGTAGAAGCCCTCTACAGAAGCACAACAGGCTCTTCGCAACAAACCACCGCCTGGAGGCCCGCAGCGCATGGCCTGGCGACGGTCCCTCCGCCGCGTCGACACCTCCACGACAACTGGAGGCAACGAGACGACCCGACGCCGACAGCTTTCCGAACCGTTGTGTTGGACGTCAAGGCAGAGGAAGAGAACCAGCCGGAACAGCCGCCATTGCTGGAAAGACTCCGCCCTTCCCTGCCGGATCCAGAGCCGTGGCAGGTGAAGCTCTACCGGGAAAAGGACTGGTCGCTTGCGACACTTGTCGAGGTCTTTGACCAAACCATCCCAACGGTTTCTTGGCCGCCGAGCGAGCTGATCCAGATGCTGAGAAGGAAGCACGGCGACAGCTGGCCCGGGGGAGACGACGAGGACGAGGGGAGCGAGGGGAGCGAGGGCGGTGTCTTGACTCCGGCGACGCTTGCGGCCGACGACTCGTTCGCCGAGTTCCAACAACAGGACGTGCCGATGAAGAAGAAGAAGAGGAAGACGCTTCTGGACATCTACCACGAAGCCAAAAAGGAGGTTGCTTTGCGGGAGCAGGGACCCAGCCACACACTCCAGTTTGGGAATATGACAGCCATTGAGCTTTCCGCATCAATCGCATCATGAAGCGGCCGGCCTGCTTCTACTTGCGCCTATCCTTCTGCTTATTCTTATCCTTATATACATATACCTTGGACTAGGAAAGTCTGGACGTGGCAATTCTCGCTGCCATTGTGTCCCAGGGTTACCCATCAAATCAAACATAATTTGCATAATGAAACCCCCCCCTTTTATGTCAGCTTTCCCAACGAACCATGCGCCCATGTTCTTCCCCTGGTGTGTTATCTTGCTTTCTCTACGATGCCTCAACGCCGTGTAACTCGTAAGGTCTACTCCTACACAGCCGCCTCGCTGGCAACAGGCCCCTTTTTCAAGATTGGCCCCCCGGTCGCGACAGTACCGTAACTTGGCCCGGCAAGCGCACCCGCACCCGCACCCATGCCCCTCTCCTCTTCGGGCACGAGCATCGCCCTCTCCTCGCTGCGCTTCTCGACCCTCCTCCGCCACGGGCGGTACACCAGCACGGAGCCGAGCCCGACGACGACGAACAGCCCGCAGATGCTGCCGCCGATGACGTCGAAGTGGTCGCCGATGGCGTCGACACCGTCCCAGAAGCGGCCCTCGGGCTCGGCGACGTTGGCGACGAGGGACAGGACCTGGACGGCGCCGATGAAGGCCGAGACGAAGACGGTGATGCCCGTGAGGACGACGGAGTAGTAGAGGATGGCGACGCGGTCGCGCGAGAAGGCCTTGGAGGTGTAGAGGGCCATCATGAGGGCGCCGTCGGTTGTGTCGAGGAGGCACATGCCGGCTAGGGCGCGTCAGTCTGTGGGGTTTCACGAATTTGCATGCAAGCTGATGGAAGAAGGGGGGGGGGGATGGCAACAATGAGTCGGGGTTCGCCAGCGTACCGGTGAAGAGAACGGGAAAGATGAGAATGAGCCAGATGCTCGTCCCCTGGGCGCCGTGCACGCTCGACAGGCCGAGGATGGCAATCTCGGAACTCGTGTCGAACCCCAACCCGAAGAGGATCCCGAGAGGAAACATCTTCCACGGCCGGTCGACGACGCGAAACACCTTGCGGAAGACGGACGCCAGGAACCCCTCGCCCTCGAGCTTCAGATCCACCGCCGCGTCGCCCTCGTCCTGCTGCTGCTCCTCCTCCTCCCCGGCCGGCGATTCCTCGCGGCCCTGCACCGCGGACGCCCCCCTCTTCCTGCGCCCCCCTCTCTCCTCGTCCAGGACGACGCGCAGCCTCCTGACGAGTTTGTGCAGCACCCAGCCGTTGCCGGCGCACAGCAGCAGCAGGAAGGCGGCGCTGACGGCGGTGCCGACGATGTTGCCGACGCGGGCGAAGCCGTCGAAGCGGTCCCTCAGGGCGCCGCTGGTGGCGGCGACGACGACGCAGGTGACGACGACGACGGTGCTGTGGCCGAGGGAGAAGAAGGTGCCGACGGTGACGGGGCGCTGGCCCGAGGCGATGAGGCGGCGGGTCGTGAGGTCGATGGCCGAGATGTGGTCGGCGTCGAGGGCGTGGCGCAGGCCGAGGACGAAGGAGAGGGCGGCGGGGGGCGCGAGGGCCGGGTGGAAGTGCAGGAGGACGCCGGCGACGGCCCAGACGAGGACGTTGACGGCGAGGAGGAGGGCGATGATGCGGACCGTCGGCGCCGGGAGGGCGCGCAGGGGTTCCGGGACGGGCAGGGAGGAGAAGGGGACGCGGAAGCGCGCCATGGTCGGGGTTGTGACGAGACGGGATGGGTCGTGCAGGTGGCAGTTGTATCGACCGAGAGTCTACAAGACAGTTTTAAGAAAAATTTGGTGAAAGAAATGAAGGAGAAATTGGTGAAAGAAGGGGATGAGAAAAGAGGCTGCTGTTGTTGTTGAACTCGAGACGCTCGGCCGGCGGGAGAGACAAGATATCCGACGGCGGCCCTCCGGTCCCTCACGTTCCCCTCACAGCCGAGCCCCCCCCTTTTCTCCCCTACAGAAGCCTGTCGAAGCGCTTGATTGCGTATGTACAGCTCATCGGAACTAGTCAAGGCCGGTCGATAGCGTGTGAGAAGACTCGCTCATGGCTTGGGACGAGGGGTGGTTGGCGAATTCGTCTCACGAACCCCTCACGACCCCTCCATCTTTCAGGTGTTATCTTATCAATGCATTTGGAGTACAGAGTACATAACAGGTGGGGTGGGGGGGGGGGGGGAGAAGACCATGCGGGGGCGCCGCTCCGAGCCGACGGCGGCCGGCGGCGACGGTTCCGGAGAGAGGGCTCTGGGGTTTCATCCCTTCTGTTCCTGGCGCAGAGCTTTGAAGTCGATTTCTTTTGCTTTTTCTTATTTAACGACATTCCTTTTAGAGAATAAAATGACTGTCATCTGTTGTGGATTCTATCAGAAGGAGGCTGATGTTGCTTTTTCACCTGGTATTACTACACGGGACTGTGAAAGCTTGGCTGCCCGGGTCGGTGGAGGAGTGGAGTGGAGTGGAGTGGAGGGTTCGGCCCTGCTCCCGAACCCCCGAGACCAGAGATGTTGTCGAACGCCATGGTCGGTTTCGACCTCACTGTTCATGTTGATTTGCCTCGTTTATGGTTGTCTCTCAGGGCCAGTCGAGGAGGCCTTCGCTGTTAGTGGACAAACAGGATGATGCTAAGCATCGTGACTTCGCTACAGTTTTCTATTGACTGTCAAATCTCCTCCACAGCGACCTATATTATTGAGCATGCATGCACGTCATCTACTCCTCGGTTTCCCTTCAATTCTGAACCATCGGGCCATGACGTCTGAATCCATAAATGCCTATGTTTAGACCGAGAGTGATCTCGACACGTGAATCGCGAATTTGTGAGATGCCGATATAATGTCGCCCCGTGCAAGATTTGCTTAAACCACCGGTATGCGAAAGACGATTCTCATACATGCTGGTTTTGGCGATGCGATGTTATGCAGGAGGCAATGGAGGTCGAAAAATGACGGTTTTGCTGCGTAGACAGTGGCGTTAGGGGTCTATTGGTGATGGGAGTCAGCAATTACAGCGCTCAGTAAGCAGCCACCGCAGGCTTTGTCACCTGTACCTCCCCTCAGCGGCCTCTGCCGTCGTCGAGGTCACCACAGCGGGGATGTATATTATGTACTATCTATTTCTCGGCCTCTCTCTCTCTCTCTCTCTCTCTCTCTCTCAAACAGTCTCGGCGTCCAAGAAAACCACCTCATCATTCGCATCCCATGCTCATTCACCTGCTCATCGCACTCATCGCACCTATTCTCGCCATAGCCCGCGCCTGCCTCAACCCCACAACTATTCCCACGATGCCCCAGACCTACAACAAGGCCTTCATCCCCCTCGAGTCCAACCCGGACGTCTTCAACGAGCTCATCGCCCTCCTCGGCGCCCCGTCCTCCCTCCACTTCGAGGACGTCTTCACCCTCGACGACCCGGCCGCCTTGCCCCCACGGATTCTCGCCCTCGTCCTCGTCTTCCCCACGACCCCGACCTATGAGGCCCGATTGACCGCCGAGGAGGCCGGCGCCAAGGACTGGATGGCCGGCCTCCATGACGAGGAGGACGAGGACGCCGTTTGGTTCAAGCAAACCATCAACAACGCATGCGGCCTGTACGCCGTGCTGCACGCCCTGGCCAACGGCCGGGCTAAGGACTTTCTCCGTGAGTTATTTTCCCTCTTCGCCATCTCTTCGAGAGAGGTCGTAGAGACGCCACTCTAACGCGGCTGCCCAGGACCCGGTTCCTTGCTGGACGGTTTGCTGTCCATCACGGCGCCCATGGACCCCGCACAAGCGGCCTTGGTCCTGGAGAGCTCCCAGGAACTCGAGGATGCTTATGCATCCATCGCCACAAAGGGCGACACGGCGGCGCCTGCGAGTGCCGAGGATGACGTCAACTTTCACTACATTTGCTTCGTCAAATCACCCGACACGGGCCATCTTTACGAGCTCGACGGCGACAGGAAGGGACCCGTTGACAGAGGCATCCCGGACGAGGAGGAAAAGGTGGACCTAGGAGCCAAGTCACTGGACCTTGTTCGGCAATTCATCGCGCGAGGGGGAGACAATATCGGTTTCAGCCTCATGGCCCTGACCGAGAGGTCATGAGAAGAACGAACATGCCCAACGGGCGTGCGCATCATTCCAGCCTAGCCATCAACATTATTGGACACAGGCGTTCCAGTCGCCTTTGCTATACGCGGAACTACCGCCCCGAACCTTTCTTCCTCCTCTTTCCTCTACGACGAACGCCCTTTAGCTTGCCTGGATAATCTTCTCCAACTCATCGGGGTCCTTGATGGTGGGTGTCAGGTTTTCGCTGCCGTCCTTCGTGATCAAGATGTTGTCCTCGATCCTGCTTTGGTCAGTACGTTGCTAGGACATTGAACGCTGCAGATTGGGTCATAACATACCTCACACCCCCGACGTCCCAGTACTTCTCCAGGACAGCGGTATCGATGAACTTGGAGTGCGCGGGGTCCTTGAGGTACGGCTCAATGATGAAGCTACAGAAGTAGATACCCGGCTCGACGGTCACGATGCTGCCGGCGGGCAGCGCACCCCTGACGCGCAGGTAGCGGAACATGGAGTCGGTGTCGGCGTAGTTGGGGTTGCCGCCGACGTCGTGGGTGTCCATGCCGAGGTAGTGGCCCAAGCCGTGGGGGAAGAAGGCGACGCTCGTCCTGCTCTTGAGGATCTCGTCCTTGTCGCCCTTTAGGATGCCAATCGAGTGGAGGCCGTCGATGGCGATCTTGTGGGCCAGCAAGTGGATATCATCCCAGATGACGCCCTCCTTCAAGGCGGCGGTGGTGTCGAGCTGCATCTTCAACACGATGTCGTAGATCTGGCGAGACTCCTTGCTGAACTTGCCGGAAATGGGGAATGTACGGGTCTGTTCCAGGTTAACAGGGGGCGGTTTCCCATTGCCTGCGCAACGCGACCAAGGATCGCACTTACAATGTCAGAAGCATAGCAGTTCCATTCCGTGCCGGCATCCAAGAGAAGGTTGAGCTTGCCCTCGAGCGGAGCGTCGTTGGCCACGTAGTGCAGAGTGGCAGCAGCGCGACCCCCAGCAAAGATTCCGTGGTAGGCCTGGTTCTTGGCACCGTTGGCGACGCTGCGATGCAGGAAGAGGGCCTCGAGCTCCCTCTCGTTCTTGGCCTTCTTGACGTGCTCAACAACGGCGTGGTGGGCAATTGTCGAGACAGCGTTCGCCTTCCTGGTAAGGGCAACCTCGTAGTCGTCCTTGACCACGCGGCACCGTTCGATGGCGTCCTTTAGGATGCTGAAGTTCTTGTCTTCGAACTCGAGAAACGTGACGCTGTCGAGGACCTGGTCTTGAATGGCGAAGACGGTCTTCTTAGAGCCCTTCCCTAGGTGCACAAGCTCGGCATTGACGTCGGTGGTGTATTTGACATCGTCAACGTCGTACAGCTCCTTTGCCTCGGCGGCGCTGACGGGCAGGCCGGACCAGATGACGCTATCGGGGTCGATGGGGGGGATGAAGAGGGTCGACTTGTTCGTTGCAAGGTCGAAGATGTAGTGGCAGTCGGCGAGAGGGCATCCAGTCAGGTAGTAAAAGTAGCGGCGCTGTCTTTGCAAAAAAGTTGTTAGTTACCATGACGGCGGCAAACCACACAATTGTTGGGGTCGAGATCAAGGTACCTGAAAGGCTCGGGCTCGTCGTTGTCCTCGATCAGCTTGGTCATGCGACCCTCGACATAGAGAACGCCGGTAGCACCGGGGACCTTTGATTTAACGTAGTCGGCGACACGGAGAGCATGCTGCTTGGCCGGGTACTTGCCCTTGAGCACCGTTTCGAAGTCTTGGGACATGGTTACGTGGGTGGTAGCTGTGGTGGAGGCGGAGGAGTAGTGTCTTGCTGGTATCGTCCCGAACGGAGTCGCGAGATGTTGCGGTGGCAGAGCTCGTGGCGTTCTGCCGAGGGGCCTAGATGTCGCGGTGGAGAGCCGTTGGGTGCGGAGTCGGCCGATGAAGCTCGATGCTGCAGGGCGCGATAGTATGGACTTGGAGCAGAGAGCGGTGCTGCTAGCCAAAGGAGTTGTTTTGGCCAACATCAAGTCTCGACGGGATTTCTGGAGGGGTTCGGATTTTAGAGGATGGAGGGGCACTCGGCCACACGGCCTCACGCAAGATAGGTAAGCCGAACTTAGGCGCGCATGTGCAGCAGGACGACGATAGCTGCGATGGCGAATCAGAGGTGCGAAACTAGGCGGATAAGGCAGCTGCTTGTCCGAGGCGAGTCAAACCGCGTCTCGGAAGACGCAACGGGCGGGGCTCAGAGTGACAGTGCAATCGTCACTCTTCTTATGTAATCGCACAGTCTTAGCTAAACTTAGCTGACATGGTTCCGTTATGTAAGCGATCTCCCTTCTGCACCAACTACCATCTGGATGGCAGTGACACACATGCAGCGCCACCTGGCAGCCAGAACGGGATGAGACTCGCAGCGAGTCATCGAAATCAATGTCAACCAACCCTTTGTTGTAAGGGCTCACACTCAGGAGACATCTTTTTCGACCAATTCGTCTAAGAAAGCCGGTGATTGGTGATTATTGGCGACTGTTGGCGTTGGTTTGGTTGCACTCAGTCGTTGTGTAGTACGGGTACAGGTACATTAGACATGTATTATGTGTCTACTGAACTACCTAGGTAGGTAGGTAGCCAATCCAAAAAGTGTTGTCCATGAGTGCTTCTTTTTCCTCAGTGACTGCTGCCGTCGCCAAGTATTCTTCTTTCCCACATCCAAATTGTCAAGGTATCCATCTATTCTCATGATTCAAGAAGCTCTTCGACTTGCAGCTGGCCATTTGAGCCAAGCCCAAAAATTCCCGCTCTCATATCCACTTCCCCTCCAAAACGGCTGTTTTTCCCTCAAGTTGCCGATTGGTTCAAAGATACCAGCCCATGAGTGTGGTGGCATTGTCTCGTCCCGCCCTTGGCAGCAATGGCGTCGATTCGCTCTCGGTAAAAAAGGCTGAGACTTTCTTGGCTTGGAAACATTCATCACAGCCACATGCTGTACTTGCTCAATTGCCTCGTTTTCTCCCCGCTTCCCAGCTAGTCGTCCTTGTCAGCCACAGTAGGTATGCAGAGCAAGATATGACATTCTGCCCTGTGGACATTGACTACCTTTATAATTGTATCAAGGCAAGACCGGTCCATGATCAAGAGTCCATCATCAGACTTTTCTCACGCACTCCATAGAGGTAGCATGGTGTCAAACGTAAAAGCTTCGGACCGATGTTGGTCCAGACAGTGAAGCCCCATAAGCATGGGACGGACTCTTCTCGTCTAGACCCAGTGTGCATTTTCCCCAATGACTCACTGCTGTCCGTTCAAAGGTGTCATACCCCAAGACCCAAGGTCTGGGGGCAGGATGGTGCGCTGATTCTGTGCAGCTCTCGGCCTTTCTGTTGGCTTATTCGTGGGATTTGAGACTCGATCCTCTCTGCGCCGCATCATATATCATTGCCTCTTGTTTGATGCAGATACATTCCTGGTTTCTCATGGCATGATATGCCGCATAACACTCGGGCTCTTGCAGCAACGACCTGCGAGTGGAACGTCATTGAACATCCATCGAGAGGGCGGGCCCGAATGCGCTGCCGAGCCTATTAGGTAGTGTAAACTTATATGTACCTCGGTAGGTGCATTACCCTCCCCAAACTCACTCTGTAGGGGGCCCAAAAACACCTTGAGCTTCTGTTGGAACATGGGTCCAACAAACAAACACCTCAAGGTTGCTGCTCACTGTTGTCCGACGACAACAATTAAGCTGTTATTGAACGCCTCCAGTGGAATAAACCTTGGTCGTCCCCGGAAAATGCTCCATTCCATTCCATTCCCACCCAGGGGCCAGCCGTGTGCCAAGGCCAGACTACCCCTCATCTGAAGATAAAAATACAGGTTGCATTGGGATGAACAGGATCATGTGCGGTGCTTAAAGGAAGCTTGATGAAGTATTAGTATTACCCGGCAGACCGCTGCATCCCGCCTACTCCGCACTCCATTCAAACTGCGGAGAAGTCGGGGGAGGATGCGGCGGGAAACTGGCGGGAAACTGGAATACTGGCGGAGAACTAGTCTGGAGGTGGATCTTGCGCTTGCTGATCTTCGCTGGGGGGAACTGCCGATAATTTTGACGAACCTTTCGTAGACTGCTGGTCGAGTGTGTGCTTCATGAGGTGCTCGGCCGAGCCGGGAGAGCCGCATGTGCAGGATGGCTGTTGGTGATATAAATACCGGCTCTTCGACCGGTCCATACAGGGTGTGACGGCTGGCTCAGACCCTCTCTCTCTCAGAGCATCCTCATCCTCTGGACAAGCATCTCTCGGTTCGATTTGTAGCTGACAGTTCCAACCTCGAACTACAAGAATGACGGAAAGCAACTGGCTGAAGACTTTGGCCGTTGCGGCGTACGCTTCAGTCCTCTCTGGCCGCGTCTCGGCTCAAGATGAGTCGTCCGCAAATGGTGAGACCGAAACCTCGCCGACCCGGGGTACGCCAGCGACCGACTGACACCTTGCAGGCATCGTCGTGGATGGCACGTCCTTTGCCCTCAACGGCGACCACTCTTCCTACCGCTTTCATGTAGATGAGCTGACGGGCGACCTCTACTCCGACCACTTTGGAGGCTCGGCCACCGAGAGCCTCGAAATGCTGCCTCCGGCCGTCAACGGCTGGGTTGACATGATCGGCCGTGTGAGACGGGAGTATCCCGACATTGGTCGCGGCGACTTCCGGGTTCCCGCGCTGCAAATCCGCCAGACTGAAGGATACACCGTCAGCGAGCTCCAATACCGATCCCACAAAGTCAGCAAAGGGAAGCCCGGCCTCCCGGGTCTCCCTGCGACCTTTGGAACCGAGGAGGAGGTCTCTACGCTGGTCGTCTCCCTCTACGACAACTACAGCTCCATTGCCGTTGACCTTTCGTACTCCGTCTTCCCCAAGTACGACGCCATCGTGCGGAGCGTCAACATCACCAACGAGGGCAAGGGAAACATCACCATCGACAAGGCGGCAAGTCTCAGTGTGGATCTGCCCTTTGAAGACTTGGAAATGATCGAGCTCAGGGGTGATTGGGCGCGGGAGGCTATGCGAGTCCGGCGCAAGATCGAGTACGGCACACAGGGGTAAGTACACTCAACGGACGGCGATGAGTGGCCTCGGGGGGGTCGTTTGGACTGACTTGGAACCGCGCAACGCAGCTTCGGAAGCACGACCGGATACTCGTCCCATCTCCACAACCCCTTCCTGGCCCTTGTCTCCCCCGAGACCACCGAGTCTCAGGGAGAGGCCTGGGGGTTCTCTCTCGTCTACACGGGCTCCTTTTCCGTCGAGGTCGAGAAGGGATCCCAGGGCTTCACTCGCGCCATGCTCGGCTTCAACCCGTACCAGCTTTCCTGGCCGCTTGGGCCGGGGCAGACTCTCACGACCCCCGAAGTCGTCTCGGTGTACTCGCAGACCGGAATCGGCGGCCTGTCGCGCAAGTTCCACCGCCTGTACCGCAACCACCTCATGAGGGGCCAGTTCGTCGACCAGACTCGTCCGTCGTTGCTCAACAGCTGGGAGGGGCTCTACTTCGACTACAACGAGAGCACCGTCTACAACCTCGCGCAGGAGACGGCTCAGCTCGGTGTCAAGCTCTTCGTGCTGGACGACGGGTGGTTCGGCAAGGAGTACCCGCGGGTGAAGGACAACGCGGGCCTCGGCGACTGGGAGGTCAACCCGGACCGCTTCCCCGACGGGCTGCCCGCTCTCATCAACAAGGTCGTCGATCTCCAGGTCGCCAACTCGTCCGACAAGCTCCTCTTCGGCCTTTGGTTCGAGCCCGAGATGGTCAACCCCAACTCGACGCTCTACAACGAGCACCCTGACTGGGTTCTCCACGCCGGTAACTACCCGCGGACGACTCGGCGCGACCAGCTCGTGCTCAACGTGGCGCTCCCGGAAGTCCAGGAGTTCATCATCGAGTCCGTCTCCAAGATCCTCACGAGCGCCCCTATCTCGTACGTCAAGTGGGACAACAACAGAGGCTTCCACGAGACGCCCGTTCCCGGCATCAGCCACTCGTACATGCTCGGCATCTACCACGTGTTCGAGGTCCTCACGTCTCGCTTCCCGGATGTGCTCTGGGAGGGCTGCGCGTCCGGCGGCGGCCGCTTCGACCCCGGCGTTCTCCACTACTTCCCCCAGATCTGGACCTCGGACAACACGGATGCCCTCGACCGCATCTTCATCCAGTTCGGCACATCGCTGGCGTACCCTCCGGCTGCCATGGGAGCGCACGTGTCGACGGTCCCCAACCACATCACGGGGCGCACCATCCCCATCAGGTTCCGCGCCCACGTCGCCATGATGGGCGGATCCTTCGGCCTCGAGCTGAACCCGGCCGAGATCCTCGAGGAGGACAAGGTGCAGATTCCCGAACTGATGGCGCTCGGCGAGATGGTCAACCCCATCGTGATCGGGGGCGACCTGTGGCGCCTCAACCTGCCCGAGGAGTCGAACTGGCCGGCCGCCCTGATCATCTCGGAGGACGGGTCGCAGGCCGTGCTCTTCTACTTCCAGGTGCGCGCGTTGTACAACCACGCGCTGCCGAGGCTCCGTCTGCAAGGACTGGACCCGGCCGCGTCCTACTCGCTGGACAATAACGGCACGTATTCCGGGGCGACGTTGATGAACACGGGAGTGCAGTACGCTCTGGAAGGCGATTACGACAGCCGCGTGGTGATGATCCGGAAGGTCTAATCGGCGCCTTCCTCAAGCTTGTGCGCCCTGGGTTCGCTTAGTCTAGTAGACTTACCTGGGTACCTAGAATTAAAGGTGATTTCTCGCTTTTGTTTCGCTGAAGCATGATGACTGGTTTGTGGTTTGACATGGTATTGAATGTCTGGTCCATGCCTTCAACCCTGCCTCTCGATTGTACTTTGTTCTGTCCACCATGTGTAACAACCACCTTGGCTTCGATGAAAAGAATGTCGAAATACGCATTTAAGCGGGTCTGATGCTTACTGTCTGGCCATGCAAAGAATTGACAGACGTGTGAGACTGTTATACTTGCAGCTTGCACGAAGCAATTTTCATCGTCGTTCGCACCGAAAGACCTCCAGGAAGTGGATCTTGGTATCCGTTATTACATAACCAAGTGACGCACAGATCACAGGAGGCTGCCAGTGTCACGGTGGCTCATGCCAGCTGGCCCGCATGAACTGCGGAAATCAAAGTCACGATGCACTTTTCGCTCCAAGACCCTCCGCCCCCAACTCCAACTCCAACAAATCCAAATTCAAACGCGACCCCAACCGCCCGTCCTCCACGTGTTCGAGCCAGGCCACGCCGTGTCGTCAGTTTCAAACGTCCACATTCCACCCGCATCCCTGGTCCGCCGCTTGTGTCCCTCGTGGCATTGGCGCTCGCCGAGGAGGCTTAAAGCCGCCAGAGCACAACCACCGTCCACGACTCCACGATGCTGGTCCCATCCATCCCCTCCAACGTGCATCAGGTCCACTCGACGGACTTCAACCAACATCACCTCGATCTCGACTAACACCAAGACCAAGACCAAGACCATGACGTCCGCTGCTGACGGAGTACTCACAGAGTTGACCGGAGTGGCCTCAAAGAGCCTTGGTATCGAAAATTGAGCCGGAGGATCACGGCACTCAAACCTCGACTTTGATTGACAATCGAACGAGAACACTTTGCACGCATCCAGACTTAATCGTGGACGGCTCGTTCCAAATCTCGGGATGGCCGATCGATATCCCCTGTCAGAGTGACCAGTTTGCCCTCCGCATTCGAAAAGAGTCGTCTCTGTTTCAAGCACAACGTGCATCTCACCAGCGGCGTATCCAGTCCGCGCCTGTGCCCGCCATCCATCACGACTCCCCCCGCCATGACAAAGGCCGAAGGATGACCACCCTTAATCCGCGCAGGCAAAATCGCTGCCTGTCAAGATTTCAAATTCTCTAGCTTGGTTGTCAGGTTGCCTACGGACTGGCCATGTGACGTACCTACACTACCTACGTGACTACCTGCTGCTCAGGGCAGGGCACGGCGACCCAGTCACCTCGTCTTCTGCGGGCGAATCCTCCCGCGCAAGCCACCACAAGCATCGTGAGACAAATGGAACCAAGTGCAGATGCAGCATGCCACCCACCCACCGCCCAACCAACAAATGGCGTAGGTAGACAGGGTCAAGTCGAATGGACAGGCCCGTCTTGTCAATTTTGACGACCTTCGACCTTCAACCCTCGACTAGCACTGCACTGCCACCTCCGCCGGTAAAATACCTTGGAGATGCAAGGTTGAAGATGCATCGCTACAATGTTGGATTTCCAACTGCTCAAATGATACCGGTACCGCTTGCTACGTAGTACCAGTAACGACCCCGATATTCGCAGGCTGTTTGCCTTGGCCGCGGACACCGTCCGAGCCATCTAAGTCCTGCTGCATTGGGAGCCGAGGGCAAGCAAGGTGACGACCAGCATCCCCGTATGCGACTGATGTCTGATTCGACTGAGTTGTCCCAGTCAAATTACACCAACTCCACCGAGGGTGGGCGTCTGGTGTCTCTTGTCGAATCCCCAGCGTCCTTGCGTCCTTCCCCAACCTTGGCCGCAAACCCACAAAATCCCCAAGGGGAATTACTGGGCCTGTTCTCCCTTTCTTTTTCAAAGGTGGTGCCGCTCGAGCCACTGCATATTCGGGCTTGAGTCAAGTAAGTCTCACACGGGTACGAAAATACCGTCTTGGTCAAGGATTTGCCAGGCATCCAGATTCGTCACCGACTATTCTGTTCCTCCCTCCAAGTGAGAAAGTAGTGAGGGGACAGAGAGGGGACAGAGAGAAAGAAGCAGCCAAAGCAAAGCTCATCCGGCTTACCGAAATCATTGCTTGTGCGACGAAACGGAGGCAAAGACAGGCGAGAGAGCACGCGAGCTTTGGCTGTGTGCCATGTTAGGTCCCGTATTTCACTCTCTCAAACCAATAGCGATGCGGTGGTGGCGGCCGGGTGGACGGAGTATCTCCGAGAGCGCTGCGGGATGTCTGTCCATCCATCGAGCCGCCGTATCTGATTCTTGACCTGTGAAGATGGCGGGCACAACCCCGAAACCAAAGACCATGGTTGCTTGCACCTGCAAGCTTTTCTTCGCTAACAAACATGGCTCTCCCCTCCATCTACGAATGCTACCTCTATACAGCACAGTAACGACACTTGAAATCTCGGTTTACAAAGTAGTATAACCCCGCCGGCCGCCCAGCCGTTGATACTGCCGTATGCCGGCCAACACTCTTGGGTCGCATCTCGCAACCGAATCAGAGCCTCCAGTTTCCCAGGGCCATGCCTCCGACTGCCCCCCGACCCCCCAATCGTCCGAGATCCATCGTCCGAGGACGGTCCAACTGCGCCCGGTTCTTACTCGTCGACGGGGACCAGCAACGTTCCATATGGTAGGTCAGCCAACCGTCTGATACAGTGTCACTTGTTAGCGCTGGAGCGGCCCACCGGTTGCCCCATCCACATCTATGCTTCCGTCCAATACGACACGGCTTCGACTCTTTCAGATGTTAAGATCAGTCCGATCGGACACTTTTTCCAGTGCTGGGTAGAGCACTTTGATGCTGTGTTTCTATTTGTTTTACTTGTTTTACACATATTCGTGTACCTGTGGGATCTCAAGGGGCACCGCCTTGGCCACGTACCTTGGTCTCACTCATTTCTGATCACTCTGATCGCTCTCGGTTTCCGTTTCCATACCGTGTACGGATACAGCATGAGTCTCCAAGAGTCCAAAATCTACAAGAAAGGATACCCCGCAAGGAACCCCGACCGCCACTCTCCGCCCTCCCCCGGCCACATCTCCGCCTTCTCCCCTCAAATGGTTCTCTCGCCCGCTCGGCTGCAGCTTATTATTCAGGCGTCTTGGGCTCGGCAGTCCGCCTAATGTCGGTCCGATACCACAAGTCTCCTAGGGACAATAAGGAAGAAGACCGTGACAATGCCAGCCCCATCAGGCCAATGACGGTCTTCCATTGCCATGGGTCTCTTCCTGCTCTGCCTGCAGTTTGCCCTCCCTCTTTTCTCTCTGAATGACGTAGGACAAGCCTTGCCGGAGAACACAGTGGTACCCTGGATACGGATAGGGGGGGGGGGCGCAACTCGCTGCCGTGCATGGGTGAGAGGCAGCCTGTTTTTGTTGCGGTATTGCTGTTTCCCACATGAGCCTCGGAATACTCTGTACTGTTATCCGTACATACATACCTAGTAGATGGGCAGCCACGCGCTCGAGTACTGGATACAAGTCATCCTGTGCTGCCCCAAGACATGTCAAGTCGGTTCAAGCTCATCAAAACCCACTCAAGCCTTCAGGCTTATCCGTACGGTTAGTAGCGCCCTCGGCGGGGGGGCAATTTGTGGACACAAGCAACGCAAAGCCTCGACGAACGAGCTTGGAGCCCTTTCTGTCCCTGCTTGGTGTCTATCCTTCCCCGCGCTGGGCGTGTCTGGGTTGTGTACATACGGATATGAATGATAGAGTGTCTGTGGGCGGTCCATGGCGGGCGAAAGTTAATGAATGCGCCAAGCGCTTGGCTCTCACGATCACTTCTCACCACTGCGGGACGGGTGTGACTGGATGAACGACTCAGGTGCCCAGAATCTTTGTGCACGTTACATTCTGAGGCATCGAGACGCGACATCGACAAGGAACCAACGCATGTGCCACCTGAACAATGAACAATCCCAACTGTTACCTCCGTTCGTCTCCTTCGACACTGTTATCCCGGACTCGGCCCACAAGCACACTCCCGTCAATTCGTCGCCACCCCTGCCGTGAAGCGAATCCTCGTCGAAGCGGGCGGGCTACAGGTAGGCAGGCAGGGAGGGGAAAAGCAACCATCTACGGATACACACTACGAGTACCCCAAGCTGCCAAGCTCTCTCTCTCCCTCTCCCACACGGCGCCCAGTTGAACGCCTGCTGGGAAGCCCATTCTTGGGCCCGACAAATCCTTGTCCAGACTCGTAAACGAAGTCCCCCCCCGGTCTTTGCGTGGGGCAGCATGGGATCGCCAGCCTGGTTTCCACGTCCATCTCGACCAGTCTTTTATTCGTGCTTCGCAGGACCAACTCCAAAGACTCGAAGCTTACGGGAGTGTGTGCGGGGACGCCAAGAAGACAGCTTCTCGAGCTTCTGGGAGAGGATCATCGGCTGCTTTCTCAGATAATGTATCCCAAGGGGACAGCGGGCAGGGGATGGGTGAGAATCTACGGATATAAAGATCCATGAACTCCCCATGACACATGCCCTTGCCTCCCTCTCCTGTTGACTGTTGCCCTGCAGATACGCCGTGCTTCCACTTACCTGTGAAGCTGCACCAGACATCGTCACACAATCTCTCCAGCCTTGTCGCGTCAACTGTGAAAGCACTCTTCCAAGAGCAAGGCGCTACAGACGCTGCCTACTCTCACCGCCATCATGGCTGACAAGGTCCATCCTCCGGGGTAAGTCCCTATGTCATCTGCCCTTTTCTTGACGCGGGCGTCGCTTACTTACAC
Source organism: Colletotrichum tanaceti (assembly GCA_005350895.1). NCBI lineage: Eukaryota > Fungi > Ascomycota > Sordariomycetes > Glomerellales > Glomerellaceae > Colletotrichum > Colletotrichum tanaceti. Next base: position 68,305 of record PJEX01000257.1, read on the forward strand.
TCCGTCCCCTCTCACAGTGAAAAGATCGCCCATGTCTCCGGACACCACGATGAGCACGGCACCGGCCAGCCCGACCCTGTCGAACTGAGCCGCAACATTGAGGCGAGGTAAGCCGGCTCGAAACGTGTTGAGACGTCCACCAAGTGCCCTAACACCATCCGTCCGCCCAGGATCAAGAACCCGCTTGAGGGAATCGGTTACGACCAGCTCATGCGCGATGTCGAAGTCTTCTGCCAGGAACACGGCCTCCAGGAAGAGATCGCCGTCTTCCGCAAGGGCGCATTGGTCGCCCAAGACCCGGAGAACTACGCAAACATCGGCGGCCCCGAAGCCCTCGACGAGGCCGAGGTCACGGCGCTCCGCGAGGAGGTCACTCACAAGTGGCGCTTGCCCAAGAAGCTCTACCTCACCATCATCACTTGCTCCATCGGCGCTGCCGTCCAGGGATGGGACCAGACCGGTACCAACGGCGCCAACATCTTCTTCCCCAAGGAGTACGGCATCGATTCCAGCAGCACTCGGGACCGTCTCATCCTGGGTCTCGTGAACGCCGGCCCTTACCTGGGATCCGCGTAAGTGATGCCGTCATGCTCTCTCTCCCTCTCTCTCTCGCAAGAGTAGTAAGCTAACGCGGGGCTTCATCAGTCTCTGTGGCTGCTGGCTGTCCGATCCTCTCAATCACTACTTTGGTCGCCGCGGCGTCATCTTCTTCTCTGCTCACTTCTGCATCTGGCCCCTCATCGGTTCTGCCTTCAGCCACAACTGGCAACAGCAACTCGCCAACCGTCTTCTCATGGGAATCGGCATGGGTGCCAAGGCCTCGACTGTTCCCATCTACGCCGCCGAGAACTCTCCGCCGTCCATCCGCGGTGCCCTTGTCATGTCCTGGCAAATGTGGACGGCCTTTGGCATCGCGCTCGGAACTGCTTTCAATCTGGCTGTTTACTATGCCGAACACAACTGGCGTCTAATGCTCGGTACGTGAAGAACTGTCCGTCCCCGGGCAGAGTAAAGGAAACTGAACCTCTCGACTGACTCCCGATCTCCCAGGCGCCCCCTTCCTCCCCGCGGTGCCCCTTCTCTTCTTGATCTACCTGTGCCCCGAGTCGCCCCGTTGGCTCATGAAGAAGGGACGCTACCATGATGCCTGGAAGTCCATGATCCAGCTCCGACACAACCCGATCCAATGCTCCCGCGACATGTACGCTATCCACGCCCAGCTGCAGCTCGAGAGCCTGGTTCTGGGCAAGAGCAACTACGCCAGCCGATTCAAGGAACTCTTCACCATTCCCCGTGTCCGCCGCGCCAACTTGGCAGCCTTCACCGTCATGATTGCTCAGCAGATGTGCGGTAAGTAATGATTAACGGAAACCAAGCCCCCCCCCCCCCCCCCCCCCCCCCCCC
>PJEX01000258.1:0-45595 GCA_005350895.1 Colletotrichum tanaceti
ATTATCACATTTACGAACTGCAACGAAGAATGCTGGCAGCAACGAAGCTAGTTCTCTACGCGTAAAGAAAAAACAAGCCAGACACCGGCGATAGCCTCGAGCAGATCAAATCTTGGCAAGCTCAGGCATGACGCCGGGTTGTCTTCGGGAGTACAAGAGCTTGAATACAACAAAGAGTTCTGCATCTAGTCAGTCGAAGGGTTTGACGGCGCAAATGTCCGAGGCTTCCTTCAGCTTGTAACTAGGAGGTCGAATCCCCACGATGCTCACCGACATCATCCTCTCGGAGAGGGGGGGGGGGGGACTCCCCACGGCACACGGCGCAAGAGTTGAGAACGTCACAAGTGCCGGGGTGAAGGTTCAGGAATTGGTGTCACGGGGACCGCCTTCGGGATGACGGGAAAGTCACCAGTCTCTCGAAATGATGTCCGGTTTCTGCCGCGTCATCGGGCACCTCAAGCAGCAGCAGCAAAGGACATACCGAAGCCCGCAACAGGTTTTGGATTTGGGTTCGCCGATCAATTAGACTACGAGGTGAGCTGGGTGTATCGACACCCAAGACGAAGTGAAGCCAAACTGCGTAATCAACTCGGCACTCAAACACGGCTGGCTCGGATCACGAGCTGAGTGTATCGACACCCGAGGTGAAGTGAAGCCCAACTGATGAATCAACTCGGAGCTCAAGCACGGCTGGTTCGGACCTCGTATGACACTACGGACCGGTGGAAAAAAACCATCCAGCTCTTGTCACTTGTGCCATCCCTCCCAAAAAATCTACCTCTCCCGCCGTCAACTCACGCTGTCCATGCAGGCTGGCTAATACCCCTTCTACCTACCGCCGCCGCAGATAGGGCACCACCAACTTGAAAGCCGGCATGGGCCGCGTCCAGGGACGCCCGTTGACATCAGCGCGCGGCCACAGGAGCGAGGCGTGGCGACGGAGCTCCTCGAACCGGTCGACGCCGACCTCGAGGTCCTCCATCGCGGCGCACTTCCTCACCTCGACGAACGCGACGTCCTCCAGGCCGCCCCAGGTCCTGGGCTTGCCCGGGTGGCTGCGGCGGCACCAGAAGCACTCGCCGTCGCCGGCGGGCGTGTCGAGGTACCGGTGCATCTTGGCGCGCAGGGCCTCGTCCCGCATGTCGAACCCGGTCAGGTCGACGAGGTAGAGCTCCCGGAGCGACGTGAAGACGTCCGTCAGGATGCGCACGTTCTGCACCCACTCGGGCCGGAACAAGTCGGAGGAGGGGTTCGCCAGCGGGGAGTCGGGCACGTAACTGGCCGGCTGGCGAATGCACCGCTCGGGGGTCTCCGGATACCACACGGGTCGCGATCTAGCGGTGGCGGTGGCGGCGGTGGCGGCGGTGGCGGCGGCGGCTGTGTGAGTGTCGGATGGTGGTCGAACGGGGGGCCACTCGGCCGGCACTCGACCGTGCAGCATGTTCCGCGTGCCCTCCCGGGCCTCCAGCTCCCGCGTGTGCCCGATCCGCATGCGGTTCAGGACCAGCCGGACCGAGTCGTCGTCGCCCACGGCCTCCCAGTTCCGCATGTTGACGGCGATCGACGTGAGCTGCCCGAGCAGCGGGTCCCAGGTGACGTGCGGGTGAGGCCGGAATCGGATCTGCGACTCGAACAGATACGGCCCCGCGCCGCGGAAGGTCGGCATGTGGACGAAGACGAGGTCGTCCGCGTTGCAGTCGTACGGGTCGCCCACCTCGAGGGCCGGTACCCTGTCCTCGTACACGACCTGCGTCAGGCTCCAGTCGCCCGGCCGCTGCGGGAAGCGATCCGACCGCCGCGCGCGCCGCACCATGTCCCGGGCCTGGCGGTGCGTGGCGGCGACGACGTCCCGGGGACGCCTGTAGTTCCCGCTGTTGCACAGGACGGCGCACTCCGGCCACTCGACGAGGTGCCGATGGCGGAGGGGCCAGAACGTGATGTAGTTCGGCCGGTTGCGGTAGCACATGCACCCCGGGTTGGGGGCGACCCTCGGGCAGGCGTCGGTCTCGTGGACAACGGCTTGTCTCAGCAGAACGAAACGCATCGTGGGCGTCTGGGGGTTGGCGGCAGCCATGAGGACCATGTCCCGGATCTCGTTGGGAAGTTGCCGGAACACCGAGCTGACTCTTGAAGTAGTCGAAGTCGACGGTCCTCCGGTTGAACCATTGGGAACGGCCGGCGGGGCTTGCTGGACAGCTCGGCTACCTATTTCAGCTTGCCACCAGGCTTCCATAAGCTCTGCCATTGGGTCATCTGACAAGGCGTCGGAGGAGTGGTTACCAGACATGGCGTGGACGGGTGGTGTCACTGGTGTGGTTGGGGTTTCGGCCAGGTCCTGATGCTTCAGATTCATATTCAAGAGAAACCCCGAAAGTGGCCTCTTTTTGTATCGAAATTCGATACGACTTCCCTCAGACCACGTCGTCCAGTGACTGCTGCTGCTTGCAAGATATATCATACTTCGTAAGTGGTGAATGAGGCCGAGAATAACAGTGATTGTTTCTGAAAGGCATTGTTGGAAGCTGTTTAGTCCTCACTATGTCTTGTCGTGTCAAGTCACCGCTGTGGCCAGGATACAAAATTCACCCAGATAAATGGATGCTCTCGGAACCTCGTCAAAGGAAACAAGGAGAAACTGATCCTCGGTTCCTATTGTTGATCGCTTTTGTGGATTTCCAAGACCAATACAGAAACAAAAAGGCCAAGCAAGCATCAGCGGATGCGAGCAAATGCCGTCCCATGTTGTCCGAAATACCGGCGCCCCCCATGCGCGTGCCGCCAAACGCCTCCCGGAAACACTTTTGTACTTTTACATTCGGGCATCAGGACGAGACCAACTTACTGTCCTCTCCCAATGGGATAGTTGAACATCAGGAGGCCGTTGAGACCGCCCACCCAGCCGTCGTCGTCGTAGTCCGAGGCATCGCCCTTTCCCGGCCCGCAGATGACGCAGGGCACGCCGCCTTTCCAGTCGCCGTCGGGGGATTCGCCAACCATCTCGCCCTCGACGCGGATCTCCGTACCGATTCCGGCCCCGGCGCTCCTCTTGCCGTCGATGCTCACCTCGAGCTCGCCGTCGCGGTTCTTGCTGCTGACTTTGAGCGTCACCTTTGTGCTCAGGGGCAGAACCAACGGCCGGAAGCTCAGGCTCCGGGGGCAGATGGGCGTGATGAGCAGAGACTTGACGAGCGGGTGGATGATGGACCCGCCGGCGCTGAGGCTGTAGGCCGTCGAGCCCGTCGGCGTGCTGAGCAGGATGCCGTCGGCCACAGCCTCGGTCAGGAACCGGTTGTTGAGGTAGATGTCGATGTGGGCGAGGTGAGGCTTCGGCCCGCGGTGGATGAGGAGCTCGTTGAGGGCGTGGATCGGTTGCGGGATGTCTCTTTTTGTTAGGATGGTGTCCTCGGGAGGGATCGCCGGCAGGTGCGCCTGGGACTTGGTCGTCGGGAGCAACTGACTGTTGATGTTCTGGCCGTTGTTGTCGTAGACGCCGACGCGCAGCCGGTGCCGTAGCAGGATCTTGGCCGCCCGGCTCTGGCCCATGCTCTTGCCCGGAGACGCGTGCCATCCGGACTGGCCCCCGTTGTGGGTGTCGTGCTCCTTTTCCCCGCTCGCGACGCGGGTGTGCGGCGACAAGAGGTCCTGGACGGCGACGCCGCTGCCGCTCATGTAGGCCTCCCTCCAGGCCCGTTTGTACTCCTCAAACTTCCACTCGGCCAGGAACCCGATCGTGCCAAAGTTGAAGGCCAGGATCGGGGGCACCGCGGAGTACATGCTGAAGTGGCTCGCGGCGCGCAGGATGGTGCCGTCGCCGCCGAGCGTCGTGATCATGTCGATCTTGTCGGGGAACGTCGAGGGGTCGCAGGTGTGGATGGGGAAGTTGAACGACTCGTGCACCATCTGCGCGACCCTGGGTTCGAAGATGAGGTTCAACCCCGAGTACGTGCTGTTCAGGTGCTTCGCAAAGTCGACGGTCGCGCGGAGGACCTGGGGGGATCGCAGCTTCGGCATCAGGAGGATGTTTCGGGGCGGCGTCGGCCAGTGGAGCGACAGCAGGCCGGAGGTCGAGTTCGGGGGATCGCGGTACTTTGGGATGATTCTCGAAGGGAGGGATGAGACGTCGCGGATCTCGGCTGCCCGCGCAGACGCCGTCGTGGAGAAGTTCCACGGCCGGAACGCCCGAATCGGCGGCGCCGCAGCAGCCAGCGGCCGGGCGCGGAGGCGCGAAGCTCTGGGACCAAGCATTCTCGCAGAAACGGTACTTTGACGGACCAACAGCAGTGAAACCTGGTTCACCGGCAGTTCATGGCTGAGCGTTCGCGCTCCGGAAGCGGTGGTGGGGAGGCGCGTCGAGTCGGTGTCGTTGTGGCCGGGTGCACAACCGGGGGAAGAGTTGAATGACGAAATGGAATGAAATGTTTGAACAGTGACGACAAAGTTAGGTACCTAGGTACTGGCGAGAGCCCCACTTGAAGTCTGACCGAGCTCACCGAGCTGACTCATCAGATCCTCGGTATTCACCATTGCCAGTCGGGGGAAGCGGAGAAGTGGGGCGCCGAGAAGGGACCCATTAACGGCCGGAGTCATCGGAGTATGCGGCCCCACCCTTCGGCTTCGGACACCTTTGAACCGTAGGGTTACACGGATATCTGGTTCGAAAGATTGATCCAGGGCATATCATAACTATATATAAACATAAAGCGTATAACAAGTTGCTTCATGTCATGTTTGCTTATTTACGCTATGCGATAGTTGTGTTCATTTCACAAGAACCTCTCACAGACACGCCCGGTAACTCTCACGTAATACATACTAACTACCAACTAGTGTCATCTTCTCTTTCAGCTGCTTGGCGGCAAGATGCCCGAGCTGATCAAAGCTTTGTGCGCTTGTCAACTGCAACACACTGATTTCGCCCCCGAGCGTGTGTTTCCACCAATTGCGGATTTCGATGGTCATCAACGAGTCGACCCCGAGGGCAGACGGCGACACAGACGTATCGACCCCGGTCTCGTCGACCTCCTTCATGAGGAAGCCGCACACCCGAAGGGCAATCTCCTGGGCAAGGTAGGCGATGGCGGACGGTGTGTCAACCTCCTCGGGCTTGCTCTGTAGCCGGGCGAGGAACTCCAACAGCCCGGACGCTCCCGACTGCTTTCCCTCCCGGACTAAGGTCTCCGAATCTTCAGGGTAGAGGACCATGCGAGGGTCTTGCTTCCACACGACTCGGTTGTTGACGTCATCCAAGGGAACAGAACACTCGAGGCCGATCAGCACTTGGCCGTCGAACCCGGGCCCCGCACTGGTAGACCGCCGGCTCGCATCACTGCTCCGAGATTGGGCCATTGCAAGCTGAAGCCCCCGGAGCATGTCGCTTTCCGACAGCAGCTTCGACCCGGCCTTATTCATGGCATCTTGGACCTCGCTGGTGCGGCTGACGTAGCCCACATCCTCGACGCCGCCGAGGTCCAGGACCGAGCACGGAAGACCGCGTCTGCGGCGATACTGCGCAAAGGCGTCGAGGAACGTGTTGGCTGCGGCGTAGTTCGCCTGGCCGGGGTATCCGTGAATGCCCGACGTGCTGCCAAAGAGCACGAAGAAGTCCAAGTCCACGTCCGACGGCAGAACGCGATGGAGGTTCCACGTCCCGCGGATCTTTGGCGCCGTCGCCGCTTCCCACTGCGACAGCGTGAGACTGGGCAGTGCCGCGTCGGAGAGAACCATTGCCAGGTTCAGCACGCCTCTGATCCGCTGCCACAAAGGCAGTCTGGAAGTAGCAGCGGCACGAAGCTCCGTCTCGTTCGTGACGTCGCAGGGGACGGCCTCGACCTCGCACCCTCGGCCCCGCAGCTCTGTTAGGAGGTCTCGGTCGACGGCGCTGTTCCCCGCTGACCGCGAGAGAAAGATGAAGCTCCGGGCACCGTGGCAAGCCATCCACCGTGCGATGGACGCACCGAGGCCCCCCATGCCGCCGACGAGCAGGTACGTCGACTTGCCGCAAAACGACGGCGCAGGGAGCTGCTGGGCGACAACAACGTCGAGAGCTTCTACTGCCGTCTTTTGCATGTCGATGACAACCTTGCCAACATGGGTGCCCTTGTAGATGTGTCTGAATGCGTCTTCGGCCTCTCGGCACGAGAACATCCTGCAGGGCCGCACCGGCGCGATATGGCCCTGCTCGTAGAGTTGGACGCACTGCCGGAGCAGACGGGCGACGATGCCGGGGTCGTGTGCGGCCAGGTTTGCCATCTCGACGCCGACGAAGGAGCGGTTCCCGTCGAAAGCCGCCATGGCGAGCCGTCCGCCGGCGAGCGTGTCCCTCTTCCCGAGCTCGATGAAGGTGCCGTGCGGGGCGACGCAGTCCCACGATGCGTGGAGGAGCTCGCCGGCCAAGGAGTTCAGGACGACGTCGACTCCGCGGCCGCCGGTCGCCGCCTTGACGCCCTCGACGAAGCGGGAGTCGCGCGACGAGAAGATGCGTTCGCGAGGGACGTCCCACGTCCCCGAGACGAAGTCGACCTTTTCCTCGCTGCCCACGGTGGCGTAGACGGTCGCGCCGACCCATCGGGCCACTTGCAGGGCCGCAATGCCGACGCCGCCGGCCGCGCTGTGTACGAGGACGGTCTGGCCGGCCCGGAGACCGGCTTTGTCCAGGAGTGCCCGCAGAACGGTGACGAAGACGCACGGCATGGTCGCCGCGTCGGCGAAGCCGAGATGGTCGGGAATGCGGACGCACAGCTGTGCCGGGGCTCGGATGTCGGTGGAGAAGCACGCGGCCTGGGGCGCGAAGACCATGACCCTGTCGCCGACGCGCAGGCCGGCGACGCGGGACCCCGTCGCGGTCACGGCGCCGCTGGCCTCGCAGCCGAGACCGTTGGGTGACTGAGAGGAAGGGTCGATGAGCCCCATGGCGGTGACCACGTCCTTGAAGTTGAGGCCTGCGGCGTGCACCTTGACCTGCACTTGGTCCGAGGGGATCCGGTCCGACAGGAGGCGCGGTATCCAGCATAGACTCTGCAACGCCCCGGGCCTGGAGACGTGCAGCATCTTGGACGGTGACGGTGACGTTGTATCGTGACCATCATCTTGCAGGACACGGGAGATGGGCAGCCACCTGCAACGGGGAACGAGGATGCGTCCCGCGGAGTACGAGAATTCCGAATCCTCGTCGCGTTGAGCCGACTTGGACACGCCGTGCCGGAGAAGCGTCTTGTGTAACACGCGAGACACGGCGGATAGAGCACCTGGCCCGTTGCCGTCCACCTCCAGCGTGCAGAACGGGACGCCCATCTCGACGCGGCACGTCCTGGCCACGCCGAGCACGGCTGCAAACGTCGGATCCTGCGGGTCGACCTGACAGGGCCGGGTGACCCAGAGCAGCCCGAGGTTGCTGCCGGACTGGAGTTTGCGCAGCAGACGCTTCACGTCGTCGAGCTTGCCCTGCGTCATGTCGTGGAAGTAGCCGTCTCCGCGGCAGAGGTCGACCGCCGAGACCACCGGGGCACACGGCCGGATGTCCCCGGCCGAGAGCGTGGTGCAAGTGACGGAGAGCCCTTGATTCTGCAGGTGGTTGCGCAGGTCTACGACGACTGGATGCGACTCTTCTTCGCACAATATCGTGATCTCTCTCGGGGCAGAAGGCATTGTGGAGGTGGAGTGCGCAGGGCGAGCGACGATAGTTGCGTTGAGTCTGTGCTGCTGCTGCCCGGCGTCGTAGAAGACGTCGGGTTTCGAGAAGCCCGCGAGAGCAAGTCGCTCTTCCCATCGGTCCGGCGAGATGTACGGCTCGTCGTCACGTCTGTCAGACTCTCCTAGCCACCAGCCGGACAGGTACCCCATGATGAAGTTGATCCATTTTGTGTCTAGTTCTAGAGGTCAGCATCATGCTATGTGAGATATTGATACCGGCGGAAAGCGTCTCCTACCGCAGCAGAGTTCGTGCATCAGCAGTCTTCCCTCGGGCTTCAAGAGCGTCCTGACATGCTGCAACGTCTTGGTCAAGTCTGGCGTGGCGTGGAGGACCTATTTCACGTCAGTATTCCCAACAGGATTCTCAACCTGAAGTGAACGGGAACCCGCTGGCCGCGGGCAGGCTGTAGACACCTACATTGCTTGCAACGATGAGGTCGTATTGCTCTCCGCCAAACCCCTGGTCTGCCGGGTCGTGGCTGATGTCGAGCACGCGGTACTCCAAGAACCCCTCCGGGATCGTGTCGAACCTGGCCTTGGCCGCGGGAAAGAAGCCGGACGAGACGTCGGTGAAGACGTATTTCCCGAGCACTTTGCCGTCGTCGTCGTCGTCGAAACACTCCGTCAGAGACTTCAGGATGCGCGCCGTCAAGCCTCCCGTCCCAGCGCCGATTTCGAGGATCCTGAGGTGCCGGCCTCGCTTGTGTGACAGAAGCTGGAGCAGAGGCGTGTACGTGAAGAGGGTGTTCATCCAGTCGTACAGCTCGTGGAGGGCGTTGTCCTGCAGGAACAGTTCCAGGGGTCCAATGTCCGAGGTGAAGAGGGACTGGGCGTGGGTGTAACAGCGACTGATGAGAGTGGCCACTGCCGAAGCCGGCGTGTTTTCAAGCTGTAGACGAATGTTTTTGATCTTGTCACGGACTTCGACTGTCGTCAGAGCTGTGAAGGCTCTGCTCGACCTGGCTACTTGCTTCCCCAGCCACCGGTAGTGCTTCCTGAGGTGTGGTTGCGTCTGCTCGGATAACACGCTGGCTTCGTCCACGTCTTGCAAGGTGGCTAGACCGCAGAATATGAAGAGGTCTTCGAGAAGACGGTGGATCTCGGGGAAGTCTTCAGGGGAGGCCGGTTGTATCAGTTCTGTCGATTCGGCCAAGTCAACATCGGGCTTCCACACCATGTGTGCCACCCTGGAAGTGTCCGGACCGTGTTGAGTAGAGTCGACGAGATCGATGGGTGAAAACCGGAGACCCTTCATGTAAACCAACGGCTGGTCAGTTGGATCCGCGGGTGATAAGGCGACGGAGTCTCCTTGGCAACAGCCATCTCTGCCAGTCTTCAATGTTCGAATTAGACAACCCCTAGTTTCCGTCTCGGTCTCGGCGTTGATGGAGACTTGGTCGATATAAGTAGGCAGATAAACCTTGTCAAGCTGGCGAGGTTCCCCGGAGCTAGTCGCTACCACGAGCGATTGGAAGACATGGTCGATGGCAGTAGGATGCATGGCGTAGGATTGTGCGGCAGACTCGCCCACTCGGCAGTCCGATATCTCGACCTCCACCGCCGGGGAAGTGACGCTTGAGCGGACCGCCTGCATGCGCCTGAACAGGGGGCCGTAGTTGTATCCCACCCTGGACATTTGCTTGTACCATCGCGAAGGCTCGGTGACTCTCAATAAGGAATCTTTCTGCAGGCCGGGGAGGGTTCTGATCTTCAGGTCGTTGCCGCCCTTTATACGGCATGTGCAGTGTGTCGTCCAAGTGTCGGTATTATTAGAAGAACAGCTCTGGATGGTGAGCTCCCACCACTCTGACACCTCGTTGTACGTCAACCGCTGTCGTCGAGCCGACGTGAGGAGTTCGACCGCCTTCACGGGGGAGATGACCAGAGCGTTCATGATGCGCATCTCGCGTATCGTGAAGCCGGCATACTGCTCGGTCAGTTGTCGAACCGCCTCTCCGGCCATGGCCACGTAGCCCGCCGCGGGAAAAACGATATCGGAACCGACCCGGTGGTCCATGATCCAGGGGACGTTGTCGAGCGAGAGACGGCACCTCCACCCGGGTTCCGCGCCGCCTTCCGTCTCCGATACGCGGCGTCCGAGCAGCTCGTGGGGCGGGTGCTCGGGGAACCGCCAGCGATCAATGATCCGAGAATCGGGCCAGTACGTCTTGCTCAGGTTCCACGGATACGGCGGCAGGTCCGTCAAGGGGCGGACGCCGACGCCGACGCCGGCGCCGCCGTCCATGATGACGGGGAAGTCGACGGCGACGCCGCGGCAGTGGAGCTCGCCGACGGCCGCGAGGAACGAAGCGGCGCTGTTCAGGCCGCGTCTCTGCGCGGCGACATAGGGCGGGGCGAGGGCGTTCTCGGAGCAGATCTGCTTCAGCGGGCCGGCGAGCGCCGAGTGCGGACCGACCTCCAGGAGCAACGACGTCGAGGCGGTCTTTTGCAGGAGGCTCGTCACGGCCTGGCGGAACAAGACGGGGGACTCCAGGTTGCGCTGCCAGTACTCGGGGCCCAGGTCGGAACCGCGCAGAGACGTCTGGGGTGAGACGCTCGAGTAGAAGGGGATTCTCGGCGACTTGGGACTCAGATGTGGTCTCAGTAGAGCCTGGTACTCTGCGCCGATGACTTTCATATGATCTATCAGGGGGGGAATATCGATGTTAGAGAACGTGTGTTGAATAAGACAACCTGGAGTTAAGTTGTTCATTACTCACAAGAATGATACGCCTTGTCGACCTTAAGGATCCGGACCAGAGCGTCTGGCTTGGCAGCACGGATATCATGGCAAACCGCCTCGAGTGCGTCCCAATCTCCCGAGAGAGTCACGCTGGAGCTGCTGTTCTCGCAGGCGACGACGACGACCCCTCTTCCTCCTCCTCCTCCGGACGTCAGGAAAGGGGTTACCTGGTCTCTGCCGAGCCCGATGGCGGCCATCGCCCCGCGTTTCCCCAGCTTCTTGGCCATGTAGCCACGATAGTAGGCGACGATGATGGCTTCCTTGGCCGTCAGAGTCCCCGCGGCATACGCTGCCGCGATCTCGCCGCTGGAATGCCCGACCACCGCGTTTGGACCGACGCCGTATCGGGCGAGATGTCGAACGAGGGCGACCTGGAGCGCGGTACACACTGGCTGTGCGAATTCGGCCTCCCCAAGACGAGAGCCCGCGTCGGCTCTCATGAGCTCGCCTGGTAATTATTAATAATATCCATCAGTCAGTCTTCTTAATTACGCTCCAAACCAAAAAGGACTACTGGGATAGCTGCTTACGACTAATCTCCCAAGCTGGTTGATGATCCCTCGGGAGGCACTTCAAGGCCGCGTCCATCTCCCGAATGTCCTGCAGGAACTCCTTGCTCGTCTTCATCAGATGAGAACCCATCCGAGCCCATTGCGCGCCTTGGCCGGTGAAGACGAACGCGACGTCCTTGCTTTCCGATTTTGGCCGGAAGGTGGGCGCCGGAAGGAATTCCGGGGCCGTGCTGCCGGTCCACTCGCCGGCGACGACGGCAAACGTCCGGTAGGCGAGATGTGACCGCCGATGGGTGAGCGTGTAAGCCAACGCCTCGAGCTTGAGCGGGTTGTCCTGGATGACGTCCTGGTAGCCGCGAACCGCCCTCTTGAGGGATTCCTCGCTGGAAGCGGAGAAGAGCAAGAGTGTTGCCGGCTCCCTCCGCAGCGGAGGCGAGGGCGGCGGCGTATCGACATTCCCGGGGCCTCGGACTGCCGTGGGATAACACGCCACAGACGCCGCAGATTCGATGATGATCTGACTGCTTTGTGAGCAAAGGGTATATGGTAATTGTCTGACGGAAGCCGGGAAGAATCAAGTACGCACGTGGACGTTTGTGCCGCCTATGCCGAAGCTGTTGACCCCGATCCGTTCTTCTCGATCTTCGGGCCACGACAGGGCTTCTGTTGGGACTCTCAAGCCAGATGTATCAAACGGGACTGTTTTTGAATATATAATGATGAGCTCCTTCGATTCGACTGGACCATTCCCCGTGGACGTGACTTACTGCTAATACTGGGGTTCTCAAACTTGATATTGGGTATGATGGTCCGAGTCTCGAGAGACAGCACCGCCTTTACTATGCTCGTGATGGCTGAGGCGGCCTCTGAATGGCCCAGATTGGGTTTCACCTTGTTAACATGAGAGTTAATAAGAATACTCTACAAAATCATTCACAGTTAGGGCTCATAGAAAGGAGGACCATACCGAGCCGATCAGCATCCCCTTCTCCCCAAACACGGTCCCGACAGTGCACGCCTCGACCGTGTCACCCACGGCGGTCCCCGTCCCGTGGCACTCGACCATGGCAGTCCGCCACATGTCGCCCTCGGGGATGCCGGCCTGGCGGTAGGCGTCGCGGATCAGCTGCCGCTGGGCCTGGGCGCTCGGGGTGGTCAGCCCGAGCGTCTTGCCGTCCGAGTTGGTGGCGGACCCGCGGATCACGGCCCGGATCGGGTTCCCGTCGCGGACCGCGCACCGGAGCCTCTTGACGAAGAGGCAGTTGACCGCCTCGGCGCGCGCGTACCCGTCCGCGCCCGCGTCGAACGTCTTGCACGACGCCTCGGGCGACAGCACGCCCTGCTCGGCCATGAGCCTGGTGAAGCCCGGCGAGAGCATCAGGTTGGCGCCCGCCACCACGGCCGCGTCGCATTCCCCCGCGCGGATCGCTTGGCAGGCGAGATGGACCGCGAGGCCGGCCGCCGAGCAAGCTGTTCGGACGGTCATGCTGGGCACGTATGTATGGTCAACATGTGCTGGGAATGGGTTGGGGGATAATACACACGATAACATCACTACTTAACAACACGTACCTCGGTCCTCTCAGATCAAACACATGGGATATCCGGTTGGCCTGCACAAAGTCCATGTAGCCGGTGAGACGATACATGCCGTCGTCCTGCGTGTCGACGGCGTGCATCTCGCGCCAGTCGTCGCCAAAGGTTCCCACATAACACCCAATCTTCCGCCCTTGCCAGCCCGTCTCGCCGGCGCTCTCCAGAGCCTCCCAGACGACCTGCAGAAGAAGCCGTTGCTGCGGGTCCAGCTTCGCCAGCTCCTTCGGGCTCATGGAAAACATGGACGGGTCGAACTTTGCCACGTCGTCGTGCCTTAACCAGTACCCTTGCTCGGTGGGCAACGGCCGCGTCGTCCCGCCGCCGCCGCCGCTCTCTGTGAAGTGGTGCGTTTGCGAGCCGTACCGCGGCTGGTCCGGTTGGGAACGGGCATCTTTGCGGTTGACCAGGAAGTTGTACAGCGAGGTCGGCGTGTCGATGCCGCCGGGTAGCCGCAGGCCTATCCCGCAGATTGCTATAGGTTCAGGTAGTGACATTGTGTCGAGGAGGGAGATGATGTGATGTAGAACTGCAGGAGGATGAGTGTTCGAACCTGTAACCTCATCAATGGCGGTTAATACTAATTAGTTGGTCGCTGCAAGACTATGGACGAGCTTGATGGGGAGGTTGCAGGACGAGGGTGAGTGAGTGTCTTCGTCCGGGTTCATTGTGTGACAGTCCGAATGTCTAATTAGCATATCATACATATCAGTAACCGGATTTTCACCAGCTTTTGCCCACCGTAACTCTGCAAAGTACGCAGAAACACAGAAAAAAGACCTCGGACCGTGGCAGGTAGTGGATGGGGACTCGGACCGGCTTTGCACAGGGTAGTCGAGAGGTTGTGGTTGACTGACTCGTTACCGTCTTGTTACGGAATTGCCTTTGCAAATGGCCATAACCCCAACCGAGTGTAGGGTAGTCTAGCCAACTACCATTCTTGATTCACACATGGGAGCATCATTACAGGAAAACAGTGTGACGGTTAGGTTAATACTTCTATTACATGATTGTCGTCGCGGTGCTGGGCTAGCAAACACTTGAATCAGTTGATATATACGCCCGACAGACTGAACTACCCAGAGTGAATCACCCACTCATACACAAAACGCACAAACCCCGTTCGAATGAGAGCCATGGAAAAGCTCAAGACGGTATTGTGGCCAGCATCTCGAGATTACAGCACCGTCCGCACAAGCCAATCCGATGACGACGAACCGCACGAGGGCGTGGAGGAGCGGTTGCGCGAAGAGCTGGCCACCCTGGAGAGCAACGTGTGGTGCCTGCGCATGAGTCTTCTCATCACCGCCTCGGCCCTCGTGCTCGTCACCGTCTTCGCCGTCGTCAGTCGTGTTTCCTGTGTCCGGTCGTCCCTGGCGTGCGGCAAAGGCCACATAGGAAGCGATCCAAATGGTTTCGTACCGCCTGGTGAGTGACTGATACCTCTCTCGGACGCTCCCCAAAGCAAATGTGTAGGCAAACCAAGCGTCTGATGCTGTTCGATCTAGACATTGGCGAGCCTCCCAGATGGACATTGTTCGACAGCACATCACCCTATTACATCCCCGAGGACACATTTGACGATCTTGACAAGACCAAGACGATGGCTACAAAGTTGAAGAGCCTGCACAACTGTGAGTTGCCTGAAGTGCCCCGGCCTGAAATAATAGCCCCTGACGTCTTCATCCAAAGCCTCGAACGTCCTGATCAACGGCAAGTTCGCCGACTGGAAGAGGCCGGACGGCACCGTCGCAAAGCTGCCGGCGTATTACTCCACCGTGTCCAACCGACAGACATACATCATCCGCTCGTTCCACCAGATGCATTGCCTCGTAGGCCGAGACCCGCCCTGTTGCTGTCTTCTGTCTTTTGTCTTTTTGTCTTCACAAAGCAATGACACGCGCTGACACCCGAGCCAGATATCCATCACCGAAGAGTACGGCCACAGGGTGCACAACGTCTCGTCGCAGTGGGCCCCCCAGCACGTCGCGCACTGCCTCAACGCGATCCGCGAGGCCATCATGTGCCTGGCCGACGCCACGCCCATGACGTACGTCAACGGCTTCGCCGTCGGGCACGTCACGGACGACCAGCAGTTCATGTGCCGGGACTGGTCCGCGCTGCGGCGATGGGCCAACGACCCGGTGAGGGGGATCCGGTACAAGAACCTCGCGCCCGAGGGGGCCGGGCACGACCGGTACACCGAGATCATCCCCTTTCCGGAGCTCTCGGAGCTGGAAAAGGTTGGCCTCGCCTGATGTGGTGGTCATTATTCCGGGCCAAGAACCTGACGATGGGTTGGGCCATGTTTCACGTATTAGTTGATAATTAGCATTCATTTACTTGGGTAAATACTTTGATGAGAGGACATAGTTCACTGAGATTTTACTGTCTTTAAAATATGACTGTCCCTGATGGGTTGATTAATAGTTTGTCAATTTATCTGGCAGGGCCATATTACAGATGTCATTGTGGGAAGAGTGACGAGTTTGTGATGCGGAGGGTAAGCTCTGACTTGTTGGCAAGTTGATATCGCTTTTCTACCAAGTTCTCACAAACTACATCCCGTCTTTCGCAAAACACTGAAACTTCCATCTCGTAGCCTTGAACTTTCCAAGTCTTTATATAGTCCCCTATACACCCACATCCATCAACGACCAATCACTCATCCAACCAAACAGTCCACTTCGTGGGGCTCGTTGTAGACGCGCGTGATGTTGGGCAAGTCAATCTCCCAAGACTGGGGGATGCCGTTGTACAGGATGCAGTGCTCGACGTGCTTCGGGTCGCGGCAGAGGGAGTCGAGCACGCGGGGGCTGAAGTGGGAGGCGTACGTGATCCTGTCCCACACGTAGCTGCAGTGCATGTGGTGGACGGTGCCGTCCGTGAAGATCTCGCCGTGCTCGCCCCGGGCCGCCTCGTCGAAAGGGACCTCGTGGATCCGCTCCCGCTCGCGCCAGAAGGTCGTGTTGCGCCACCGCATGTAGCCGAGGTACCGCTCGTGCATGTCCTCGTTGAAGCACCGCGGGTGCATCCACGTCGAGAGCACAAAGTCGTACACGCAGCCGCGGGCCTTGGAGACCTCCCAGTCCGGGGAGCACTTCCCCAGGGACACCGGCTCGGGCGGGTAGCCGGCCGTCGTCGGCGTCGGCGTCGTCGGCGTCGGCGTCGTCACGTCGTGGCTGGCTCGCCCGAGGTAGAATATCACGACGGCGGCCGGGAGGAGGAGAGCCATCTTGGCTACCGTCGACCACCACACCCGGCCGTGGTGACGTGGTTTGCGTTTGGGTTTCGATACCGCTTCCGCCTTGTTGTAGTCGGCCGGGTCGGTCTCGTCGTGGTAGCTGCTGCGCTGTGAGACCGGATCCGGTTGAGGTTCGTCGGCCTCCGGGAGCAGCACTTCTTTTTCCATGTTGCTCGTTGTTCTGAGTTCAGTGGGCGGGGGGGGGATTCTGACGCGCCAAGATGACACAACAGAATGGACTGTTCTTAGTGAGAGGCGGCCGTAAACCACCTACGCTATGATGCTGCGTGGCGAAGCCTACAAGAATGATATGATGTTGTCGAAAACACTTGTTGAACCGAACAGGCTCGAGTTGTCACAAGGGGGGCAAGGATCAGCAAGACTCAAATCAGATAAACCAAGGTATAACCACTGAGTACAGAGTACAGAATACTACCGTAGCACAAATCCCTCTCTCCGCGGGATGGTCGACCCCACACAAACACAGGTGAGTTGTGCTTCGGACCGGCAGAAAGACGATCGACTCATGGGTCCTCGGATGATGCCAGACCAACTTCCACACCGACTGGTCCCTTGGGCTGTGAGGATGTGATTGGACCACTGAGCCATCTTGGTTCATGACAAGGCACGTCGTTCGCTCACATGTCTGCGTGGCCAACGTAGATTGCGACATTCACACCGGTGACCGAGTTACCCCCATCTTGGCTCTTTCGACGAAACACCCCCTACAGCTTGAGTGAGACTGAGAGTACTGCCTTTGGCCTCTGTCTGACTGAATCCATATCCTTTGCGGAGTATCATTACAGTGATTAATTTATAGCGACCCAAAGGTCAGACATCAAGCCATGCCTACCGCCAACCCGGTCCTGATCCAGGACATCCCCCGCTCCCGTAATGAACCGCCGCCCGTGTTCCTGATCCACGATGCCAGTGGTCTTCTCACGAGCTACTTCAAAGTGGGCACGCTGGGCCGCAAGGTGTACGGGATATGGGACCCCAAGTTTGACGCCGACGGCATCGGCGGCTGGCAGAGCGTCAAAGACATCGCCGAAGCATACATCCGCCTCATCAAACGGGTCATGCTACGAGGCGAGATCGTGCTAGGAGGTCCGTCGTGTCCTCATCAACTTCGTGTAGGTAACTGCCCTCTGGCTAACGGTTCTGTACAGGCTGGTCGTTCGGGGGCGTCCTCTCCGTTCAGATCGCGCACATGCTGGCAACATCCGGCCGGGGCCTACGCGTGTCCCGGATCATCCTCATCGACTCGGTGTACCCCCGCTGCCCCCGACCGGAGGCCCAGAAGGAACCGGCCAGGCTCCACCACGCCCCGGCCCTGCCCGGCGTCAACCAGGAGACGAGGGACAAGCTCATGACGGCCCTCATGCGCGCCACCTGTCTCTCGGATCGGTGGGACCCGCCCGCGTGGTCGATGCCCCGCGCCGGGGTCCCCGGGACGGCGCGGTCGCGGGACGTCGACCCCAGTCCGCCGCACGTCGTGCTGATCAGGGCCAAGGGCATGGTCCCGATGGCCGAGCCCGGCGACAAGTGCCCCCTGGACCGGACCAGGTTTCTGCCGCAGCTCGGCTGGGAAGACATGCTGGAGGGCTTCGTCGAGCAGGTCATCGAGACGTCCGGGAACCACTACAGCGTCTTTGACCAAGAACATGTCAGTCTTGAAGGGACTTACCTTACGTATGCCTTGAGGAAGTTCATCCGTCGCTAATACGGCCATAGATCGATACCATCACAGCACATATCAGAAAGAGCCTGGACATGGCCTTGGACTAGCACCACTGTTGAATGATCTAGATTTGTAATAGTATAGTCTGATTCAGGTCTTTGTTCTTGGGAAAAGTTTTTAATGCATGATGATGAAGCTCCCTGGACATTGTGGATAATAAGTACATCAAAATGTTCCCACCAGCTAAACAACCATAAGCCATGTGATTTTCTTCAGAAACTTCCACATCCCTCGCAATTCGACACCAACTCTTGCTTTTTACAGTATCTCTTGATACACATCCTTTTCGTCATCGGGCGCCACATTCACCCATCGAGCCCTTCGGACCGGATCATGGGCCCATTCCCTCAACGCGAAGAAGTCTCGGCAGTGGCTCTGCTGACCGTCCGTGGTATGTCCAACTCCCATGCCGTTGATATAGGAAATCGGGGTTGCGTCTGGTAGTTTTGTGAAATCATTATTCAACGTCAGCGAGAACACATCAAGTCTTTGGCGGAAAAAGGCGCGCGCTCTCCTACCTGCGAGGCATGTTATCGCGGATCTCACCGTGTTCAGACAGTGAAGCACGTGGCCCGATTCCCATTTCGACGTCTTGTTGTTCACTCTGTAGCCAACGTCCTCGAACAGGATCGACTGTTGCGGTCTGAGTTAGCCTTTCTACATCATAGTTTGCCCAACACACTTACTATGCAGTGCATCTGGTGGAATGCCCTGATGCTATAGAGCTCGGAGCCCTTCCGGGTCACGTAGGCCGGGAGGGGCTGCCGCTCGTTGTCGAAGTCCATGTACGTTGTGTATCTGCCGTTGATGTGTACGTTGGAGGCTGCCGATTCCGTCAGACCCTGATGATTCATGAAAATGGGGTATCAATCAGCCTGCGCAAACCGTTGTGCAACATCTTAAAGTCCCTCGCCGCCGCTCGCACTTTGTCGAGGTTGTCAAAAGCGTCCGGCTTGAAATAGTGAGGGTCCGTCTCGTCATCGTACTTGGTCCACTTGACCGGCTGGCCGACGTCTGCGAAGGCGAACAACCACTCGTCAGCTTGGATCGCGGGACAGCAAAGTAACCATCAACGTATATTCCATGTCAACCTACCCGGAGGCACGAATCCGCTAGGGTCTACTCCCAGTGGTGTTCCATCTCCGGCAGGCGGCGAGAATCGCTGCTGGAAGTGCAGCACGACGACGTAGCCGACTAGCAGAGCGAGAAGACCGGCCTCGATCCACGCTATCCTTCGGACCCGGCGAAGCCGCTGTTCCCAGGCCACGCGGTCCAGGTTCCATTCGTCCGGAAACGTGGGCGAGTTGTCCTGCTCGTCCTTGAGGCCCAACTCCACGCTCCTGATGCTGTCGAGGTCGTCGTCGTCGTCGTGGTCGAGGTCGTAGTCGTTCTCGTCGAGGGCCTTGTACTTGGCCATTTTGGTTTGATCAGCCGCAAAGGTCACAGACTTCCCCATCATCATACCACCTTGCAATGGATCCTGATATGCTACTAGAGCCCTTGTCGATCCTACGGGAACCAGGATGGTTGGATGATAACGCTGGCCGTTGACTATCACTGAGCCGAGAGAGAGACCCCCCCCCCTCCCCGGCGATGACGCTAGGCTCCCATAATCCCCCGAGGACCCAACGGCAGCGCCCTCTTCCCTTTCGACCTTGGACATCAGCGGACCGAAAGCCGAATGAGGCTTTTGGCGGCGAGGTTCCAATGTCTTGGCCGAATATGGCTGCGGACCGAAGGGTACATGGTAACATGGTTCCCCACCGCCCCCGCCCCCAGGTCGACTGGCTTGAGTCAGTTGAGTAAACGTTCAGCATGACCACTGACGTGATCCGGATGATGGGGAAGTAATAGTTTACGCGCAGAGGTTGTTCCTCTGAGGTTTGAGCTTCTTCCTGTGGGAAAGACAGACAATAACACTTGCGAGGTGTTCTACAGAGTCACTTGCTTTGGACACGCCTTTCGAACCCTTTTGATTTTGACTTGTAGGAGGTGATTGCTACCGGACCCAAGTGAAAAACAAGAAGAAAAGAAGAGAGAAACCGCTTCCTCAGGAATGGAGGCAGAAGGGGAAAAGATCACTTGGTGGTCGCTGCCGAGAAAGGACCAACTGGCGATCCTGTGTTTCTTGCGGTTTGCCGAGCCCGTGGTCAGCATTTCACTACTCGTAAGTGACTCCCCGTCCCCCTTTCCGCAGTGTCTTACAACATGCTTTCGTGGGCTGATGGTGAGACTCCACGCAGACATATCTCTACTACCAGTTGCAGTCCTTAGACCCTAGCTTGGAGTCCGGGTCGATCGTCAAACAAGTGGCCTACCTGCAAACGAGCTTTATGCTTTCGCAATGCTTCTCCTCCATGTTCCTTGGCAGGCTGGCCGACTCTCCCAAGGGAGGGAGGAAACTCGTCCTCTTGATGGGGCTAGCAGGGTCGTGTGAGTTCCTATTTCACCTTGTCCTCCCCTCCGTCCGAGTCTCTGGTCTGTGTTTTTACTGACTGAAAAGGGGGGGTGGTTGGGGAGCTGCAGTTGTTGGTTGTGTGGCGTTTGGCTTCATCACGAATTTCAAGCAAGCCCTGGCACTGCGTATCCTCGAGGGCCTCGTCAACGGCAACGTGGCGACGGTGCGAACCATGGTGTCGGAAGTAGTTGTCGAGAAGCGGTGAGTTGACTAGGCCCCCTATTAGTCCAAGACCTTTGCTTCGGTCCCGGAAAGACAAGACTCAACTGGCAACAATTATAATCAACTGACGATTTCCATAAAAACAGGTTTCAACCCCACGCCTTCTTGCTGCTCCCCATCTCGTTCAACGTGGCCGCCATGGCCAGTCCGTTGATGGCTGGTCAGCTGGCCGATCTCGCAGGCAAATTCCCAGACAGATTTGGGAACAACGCCTTCTTGAAGGCGTGGCCGTACGCGCCACCGGCCATGGTGAGCGGCTTCGTCATGCTGCTCGCCTTCTTTGCGGTGTTTTTCTTCCTGGAAGAGGTGAGTCTTGATAGAGCCGCCCCCGAGCACCCTCCGCGGGGTCGGTCCGGATAACTAGTACACACACGGTACACCATAGAGCTGCGACAAAGCTGACGATGGGGGACGGTATGGACAGACTCTCGAGCCGCTGAAACATAGATTCGACCCGGGACTGGCGGTGACCAGCAGGATCCGAACGGTCCTTTGCGGGAAACGGACCGCCGTCGACGACCCGATCTGTCCGGCGGACGCCACCGACGAAGAAATGTCCCGCATGCTCGACCACCAAGACGGGGAGTCGTCGGAGAGAGAGTCGGAAGAGCACTCCATCAACATGGAGTCGATCAAGACGGCGGCCAACAACAACAACAACGACAACAAGGCGCCGAGGGTGCTCCCGACGAGACGCCTCTTCACGAGGAACCTGTGCTACACGCTGGTGTCGTACGCGATCCAGGAGTTCCACATCACGACGTACAACACGCTCTGGACGAGCTTCCTCAGCGACCCGGTCGACGGCGCGGACCGGGCGAGGCTGCCCTTCTTCTTCTCCGGGGGCGCGGGCATGAAGCCGGACCAGATCATGTGGTCGCTCTTCATGGTCGGCGTGCTGGGCCTCCCGACCCAGCTGGTCATCTACCCGCGCGTCAGCCGCCGGCTGGGCACCCTCCGGATGTGGCGCACCTTCATGCTGGGCATGCCCCTGCTGTACTGCGCGCTGCCGTACATCGCCGCCGTGCCCTCGTCCACGCCGCCGCCGGCCGGCAAGACCGGGTTCGCCGTCTGGTTCCTCATCGTCGCCGTCCAGGTGCTGATGGTCGGCACGTCGACCTTTGTCGTCCCGGCACAGCTGGTCTTGACCAACTTGTAAGTTCCGTGATATTCTGGGTTAAAACACCCG
Source organism: Colletotrichum tanaceti (assembly GCA_005350895.1). Taxonomy (NCBI): domain Eukaryota; kingdom Fungi; phylum Ascomycota; class Sordariomycetes; order Glomerellales; family Glomerellaceae; genus Colletotrichum; species Colletotrichum tanaceti. The sequence goes on from PJEX01000258.1 coordinate 21,392, forward strand.
AAGAAAAGAAGAGACGTTTTTCATCAATTAATAACAACCTGCGTTCCGTCCATTAGATCCTCGCCCCATCCCTCGGCTCTGGCCAGAACCCACAGCAGCGCCTTCTTGCTCTCGGGCCTCGTGCGGTCGGCCACCTCCGCCATTGCCGGAGTGCTGTACAGCTACGGCTCTTCCCACAACATGACCGGCCTGGTCTGGTGGATAGCCGGCGCGGTTGCTGTTCTCGGTTGTTGGAACAGTCGAAACGTGAAGGAAGGGAACGGCCACGAGATTTGGCTCACGGGCGATGTCGAATAGTTGATTAGAATGTTGCCGTCTTGTTGAGTTTCAAGCGATAGAGCCCGCTTTCTCTTTCTCACACTCTGTTATAAGAGTCTTGTTTCGACAGACGAAACCAGCGAGTTTTCTATCTTGATAGATTGTATAGACTCGACAACAGGATAGAAATAGAACAACTAATAGGTTGACAAGAGAAGAGCCTCTCACTTTTGGAGCATTAGAACGTACATCAACGTGCGAATAGCTTCATTTACCAATGAGTGCCCTTGGATGGCTTCAACAGCAAGCATGTTTAGGCTTTACAATGTCAGTTTCCACAGAACCGGCTCGTCTTCCTTGGGAACTCATATAACACTGTCACCAACACTTTGCTATAATGCTTGGGAACTCGATTAACATGACACTTGCTGGCTTCAATGCCACACAACACGTGTAACTAAACACCACTACACCGTAGCCAGGAACACTCTCTGCAACCCCGAGTCCCTCAACTCCCCGCCGGTCCAGTCGACGTGACGGAACCCGGCCGCCTCGAACGCGGCCTTCCACACGCCCGCGTCCGCCGTCGCGTGCGTCCGGCCGTCGCCAAACACCCACCACCCCTCAAACAGGCCAAAGACGAAGTCGGCCCAGCACAGCCGCTCCTGCACCTCCATCACGAGGGCGAAGCCGCCGGGGCGCAGGAACCGCCGCAGGTTGCGCAGCGACTCGACCATGTCCGGGGTGGCGTGGACCGCGTTGACGGCGACCACGACGTCCTGCGTCCCCGCGAGGTCGGCCGGCGGCGGCCTCTCAATGTCCTGCGTGCGGTACGTCATGAACGGGTACTCGGCGAACCGGCGCGCCGCCTGCGAGACGAACCCGTGCGCCAGGTCGGTGAAGGTGTACTCCACGGCGGGCACGCGACCCGACCGAGCCGCGCCCGCCAGCAGCGGCGCCAGCCACTTGGTCGTGCCTCCGGTCCCCGCGCCGAGCTCCAGGAGGTTGAGCTTCTTCTGCTTGGTGGTGGAGGGCCCGTCGTGACCGTCCGGGACGGCGGCGACGGCCTCGAGGAAGCGGCCCATGAAGTCTTCCATGAGCCCGTGGAACGCCTTGCTGGGGTGCGCCGGCCCGTAGATCTCCTCGAGGTACTCGCGGCCCTCGGCGGACCCGAAGATGGACCTTACGCCGTCGGTGCGGCCCGCGTAGATCTCGGCCAGGTTGGTGCCGGCGTGGGCGACCAGCTTGTTGAGGGCGGCGTACGCCGGGTAGTCGCGTACGATGTGCGCCAGCGTCTCTCCCGGGTCGACGGCGCGGGGCGGCAGCGGCGTCTCCGTCCGAACGTAATAGCAACCGTGCTCGTGCTCGTTCTCCTCCCCCTTCTCGTGCTCGTTCCTCTTCTCGCTCTCCCGGCGGACGAGGCCCGCCTCCGCGAGCATCTCGTAGCAGAAGTCGAGCTGCCTCTGCACGCCGGGGACGCATTTGATGGGCCGCAGCCGCTGGCCCGGCTTCGTCCGGCAGACGTCGCAGCGCAGCTTCTGGAAGGCCTTGAGGATGAGCTGCACGATGAGCGTCTTCTGCCGCGGGTGGACGTTGTCGTAGTAGCCGGCGAACCCGGCGTCCGTGACGATGCTGTCGGTGTTGCGTTTCGTCTCGCCGAAAGCTGCGATGCACGATGCGGTCAAGTTGGAGTGGGAGGGACGACAACTACTCCGTGGCTCCTCATCGTGACTTGGGAGTCTGCATTCTATTACCCCGAGACCACTGGGCGTGTCTACGGCATGCGCCGGGGAGACTTGGGTGGCTGACATGGTCGACACGAGTTGCTGCACGAGTTGCTGCACGAGTTGCTGCACGAGTTGCTGCACGAGTTGCTACACGAGAGTTGCCAAAGACAAACGCAGAGTTGCCAGGGACAAAACGCCCAAGAGGTTCCTTGCCGGGTTACGTGCCAGATTCCTATCAGTCCATGGTATGTCATCCAGACCCCCCTCCCCCTCCAGCGGCTCCTCTCGGTGTATTGCCTCGAAAAATCCAACGCCTAAATCAAACGGTTACCGGGTTGACTTACACGCTACGCCCCCGGGCCGGGGCCGTGCCCGCCCAATCGCCGAAAGACTCCAAGAGGCGGGGAAAATAAAGCTGAGTCTGTGCCCGTTCGGTTGCGCCGGACCGCTCGGAATTGGGCGGGTTGGCAAATGACCATGGGTTTGGTTGGTGTTTCTCTCTCTCTTCGGGGGCCCGGGCCGATATCATCGAGTCATGATGCGTGATACCCGGGGAGGGGTGCCGGCGTGTGAGCGAGAGTCTAATTACCCTACGGACCTACGGATGCCTGTACGGATACTACTTGCTGTCAGAGCGTACGTACGATCATTATGAAGAAGAAGGAAGTGCATGGGGTTGTCGAGGGAGAGATCCTGGTAAAGCGTCACAGCAAGCAAGATGGCTGGATGAAGTTGGTTGAACGGAATCGTTGGCAGGCCTTGACACAGACCTATTAGTAACTTATAAATGATAACTCTCTCAACTGCAGCTCCATTCATTTTCAACTAATTTACTAAGAATCATTAATCGTGTAAACCAACTTTCCAGCACTGACGTTCCCCTGCTTTAGATACTGGATACCGTGCAAGACGCCTTCCAGCCCACCGCCGCCCTCGTTGACAATCTGCCGGACGGGGCGGAACTTGTCCTGCCGCAGCAGCGTCTCGCTGACGGCCCAGAACATCTTGCCAAACTCGTAGTCGTCGGGCCTCGGCTCGATGACCGTCTCCTTCTCGATGGTCTCGCCCAGGATGGTGTACCCGAGCGTGGCGGAGCAGACGATCTTGGGGTTGATCTTCTTGACGATGGACGGGACCAGGTACAGCAGGCTGCTGTAGCGGCCGCCCCGGGTCGACATGGCCGAGGCGCAGGCCCGGGCCGACTGCGCGGTGGCGACGCAGTCCCAGGCGTGACGGAGCCTCCCCTTGGTGAAGGCCCTGATCTGCTCGACGCAGTCCGCCGCCCGGTAGTCCACGCAGAAGTCGGCGCCGAGCGACTTGACGTACGCAAAGTTCTTGGGCGAGCACGTCACGGCGACGGTGCAGTTGGACAGCTTGGCGAACTGGATGCCCATGACGCCCGACGCCGTGCTCCCGCCGTAGATCAGCAGAGGGATCGGCTCGGGTGACGGGTTCGTGGGGAGCGGAAGCTCCAACGACTGGTAAAGACCTTGTCCCTGACATACGAACGGTGTGTCAGTGGGAAGAAAATGTGTTGCTGCCTCTCTCTCTCTCTCTCTGTATGTGTGTGTGTTATGTGTGTATGTGACTGCAAAGAGATCTCGAGACTCGACATACCACGGCCACAAGCCCGGACGTGATGGCAGCCGCCTCCGTGTCGTCGACGTGGTCTGGGATCTTCATCTGGAGGGCGGCTTTTGCCACGGCGTATTCCGCAAAGGCGCCGTCCTCCTTCTGCCTCACGTTTCTGGGGGATTGAGTGTGTCAGTGATTCATCATGAGGTATGCCTCATGATGCCCTCCCCGAGTTTCTGTTGCTGACTGGACTTACGAGCCATTGATGATGCCAAAGACCCGATCCCCGGCTTTGAAGTCCTTGTCGACGCCCGGGCCGACGTCGACGACAACACCGGCGTATTCCAGCCCCGGGCGGGTGCCGGTGGGATCCCCGACCCACATGAAGTCGACGTGCTTCCAGTCGGACGGGTTGACGGCCACGGCGGCGACCTTGACGAGGAGGTAGCCGTCTCTCAGCTTTGGCAGCGCGGATGTGGTGATGGCCGCCTGACCGCGGCCTTGGATGATGACGGCTTTCATCTCGTCTGGAAGCGGCTTGGACTCCATGACTGTAGTAGTGAAGAGGGTATTCAAAGAGGTTTCCAGACCGGAATGATGGCAAGTCGTGAAAGAAGAAAAGAAAAAAAGTGCCAAAGTGAGAGATGAACGGTGGTGTTGGTTCATACAACACCAACAGCAACCCCCCCCCCCAATAATGAAGACATGGATAATGGAAGAGAAACACGTCAAGGCACCACCAGTTCAGTCCAGTCCAGTAATCACAGTCCAGTCCTCCCTTGTTCCCTGGACGGCCGCCCTGACGTGGGTACCATGATCGGCAGCCAAGACGGAAGCAGACGTGTTATGGTTCTCGGACCGTGGTGCATGATTACCGAGGGTGTGTATCCGTAGGGCTGCCGGGATGCTCGGCCGGACTGAGAGCCGTGTCTGTCCGTCCTACCGGTTCGGGATGGCCTCTCTGCTCTTCGGATCCGGGGGCGTCTCGCTTTCGTGGCCGTCGTCTTGCTAGGTCGGCCAAGAAAGAATAAGGACCTTTTTTTTTTCTGTTGGGAACTCGAGATGTTGGTCTCTTATCGTCTCTTTTAAAGGAATTAATGGTTTGTCCATCCCACCTCATCCCACCTCATCCTACCTCATCCCGCTCGAATCACACACCACCGCCTCTCCTTTCTTCCTTTTAAACTCTATCACTGCAGGCTTTCGACCACTTTACTGTTTACACAGTGATATCTGTATCAAAGTCGAAAAAAGATTAATACCAAGACAATATGCCCTCCAAGTCGGGCGTAGCCACGCCGTCGTCCGACATGGACGCGTCGGACCCCATCGTCATCGTGGGCATGGCCGTCAGGCTACCGGGCGGCGTCCGCAACACGCAGGACTTTTGGCGGCTCATGATGGACAAGCGGAGCGGCCTCATCCCGATCCCCCAGGAGAGGTGGAACAGCGAGGGCTTCTACAGCCCCGCGGCGAAATGGGGCACCGTCCAGAACCGGGAGGCCTACATGTTCAGCCGGGCCGACAACGACCTCGCGGCCTTTGACGCCTCCCACTTCACGTGCGGCGAGAGGGAGATCGAGCGCATGGATCCCATGCAGAGGCAGCTGCTGGAGATTGCGCGCGAGTGCCTCGACAACGCCGGCGAGACGGGCTGGCGCGGCCGGGAGATTGGCTGCTACGTGGGCAACTTCTCGTCCGACTGGCAGGACGACCTGTCCATGGACCCCCACGCCTCCGGGCTGTACCGGGGGTCGGGATATCTGGATTTCCTACAGCCCAACCGGGTGTCTTATGAGTACGGCTGGACAGGACCGAGGTGAGTGTTGGAGTCTCTTATCTCTCTTGTTATGCCTCTTGCAGGACGGGAAGAAGTTGATATTCACTTGAGATTCACTTGAGACTCACTTGAGATTCACTCGAGATTCACTTGAGATTCACTTGAGACTCACTTGAGACTCACTTGATATTCAGTTACTCTTGATATTCACTTACTCAAATGATATCATCCGCTGACACTCCCCAGCATGCTCGTCAAGACGGGCTGCTCCTCCTCCATGGTGGCCCTGCACCTGGCCGCCGAGGCCGTGCAGAGCGGCGCGTGCAAGTCGGCCATGGCCATGGGCTGCAACCTCATCACCTCGGTCATCACCTCCATCGTCTTCACCGAGACGGGCGTGCTGTCGCCGAGCGGCAAGTGCAAGACGTTTGACCTGCTGGCCGACGGCTACGGCCGCGGCGAGGCCGTCAACGCCGTCTACGTCAAGCGGCTGAGCGACGCGCTGCGGGACGGCAACCCGGTGCGGGCCGTCATCCGGGCCAGCGCCACCAACAACGACGGCCGCTCCAACGGCATCATGAGCCCCAACACGTACCTGCAGGAGGCCCTCATCCGCAAGACGTACGACAGGGCCGGCGTGCCGTTTAACAAGACGGCCTTTTTCGAGTGCCACGGCACGGGGACGCCCACGGGCGATCCGCTCGAGGTGGCGGCCGTTGCGCGCATCTGGAAGGACAACGAGGGGGTCATGATTGGTGCTGTAAGTGGTTCTGTCTGTTGTCTCTATCTGTCTCTATTTGTCTCTATCTGTCTCTATTTGTCTCTCTATCTGTATGTCTATCTGTATGTCTATCTGTATGAGAGAAGGCGAAGAAAGAAAAAGAAGAGGAAAAGAGGAAAACCCCAACTAACCTCACTACAGGTCAAACCAAATGTCGGCCACTCCGAAGGCGCTGCTGGCCTGACCAGCGTCATCAAAGCCGTCCTCGCCCTGGAAAACAGGGTGATTCCGCCCAACATATACATGGACAACCCCAACCCGAGAAGTGAGTGTTGTTCATATTACACATGTGACATGCCTTGTCCATGGCTTTGGCTAACGTCAATACAAAAGTCCCATGGGAAGAAGCAAAGCTGTCCGTCCCCATGGAGCCAACACCTTGGCCGGAAGACCGCGACGAGCGCATCAGCGTCAACTCGTTTGGTGTTGCCGGATCCAACGCTCATGTAAGTCTTTTTATCTTATAAATTGTTGATATTCTTTCTTCATCTTTCCTCTTTAAATACAACCCCAATGCTGACCCTCCCAGGTCATTCTCGAGTCGTTCGAGGGATGGCAGAAGCTCCAAGACGACGCCAGCTCCGTCAGCTCCGACTCGGGCGTCAGCGTCCGGCCCCCCCCCGGCCGGCGTCTGCTGCTGTTCTCCGCCAGCCACATGACCTCCCTCGAGAAGCAGGTGGACCAGCACAGGGAGTACCTCGCCAGGAAGACGGCCGACGTCGACGACCTCGCCTACACGCTCGGCCACCACCGGGACCACCTGAGCTGCCGGGCCTACGCCATCACCAACGAGGACGGCGGCGGCGGCGTCTTCGAGGTCCCCAGCAGCTTCAAGAGGAGACCCGCCGTCCCGCGCCGCCTCGTGCTGGCCTTCACGGGACAGGGGGTCCACTGGGGCGGCATGGGCAAGCGGCTGATCGAGAGCAACGGCGTCTTCCGGGCCGCCATCGCCCGCCTCGACGTCTGGCTCCAGTCGCTGCCCGAGAGCCACAGGCCGCACTGGACGCTGGAGGAGGAGCTCTCGCTCGACGACGCCTCCAGCAGGGTCGGCCGGCGCGGGTACTCCCACCCGTGCGCCACGGCCGTCCAGATCGCGCTGGTCGACGTCCTCGCCAGCCTCGGCATCCGCCCGGACGCCGTGACCGGCCATTCCGGCGGAGAGGCCGCCGCCGCCTACGCCGCCGGCAGCATCTCGGCCGAGGCCGCCATGGCCGTCGCCTACTTCCGCGGCTGGCTCTTGGTCAACGGCACCGTCCCCCCGGGCACCATGGCCGCCGTCAGCCTCGGCCCCAGGGAGGTCGAGCCCTTCCTGATCCCCGGCGTCGTCGTGGGCTGCGAGAACAGCCAGCTGAGCACCACCCTGTCGGGCGACCCCGTCTGCATCCAGCACTGCGTCGACCAGATCATGCGCCGCCACCCGGACGTCAAGGCCAGGGTGCTCGACCTCGAGACGTCGTTCCACTCGCCCTGGATCGAGCCCCTCGCCGGTCCGTACGAGGAGCTGCTGAAGCCGCACCTCGCCGGCGCCAGGGCCCCGGCGGTCCCTCACTTCTCCAGCGTGACGGGGCTGGAGATGACGGGGGACGAGTTCGGGGCCGGCTACTGGCGCCGCAACTTTGTCCAGCCCGTGCTGTTCAACACGGCGGTGCGGGCGCTGGTCAAGAGCAACCCCAGCAACCTCTTTGTCGAGGTCGGCCCGCACCCGGCGCTGCAGCGGCCCGTCAACGAGATTGTGCGGAGCATCCCCGAGGCGGCCGCCGCGTGCGAGTACATCACGACGCTCCACCGGGGCGAGGACACCAACCTGTCGATGCTGCGGCTGGCCGGCGAGCTCTTTTTGCAGGGGGCCCCCGTGGACATGGCTTCCGTCATACCAAAGGGCCGCGTCTTGACGGACACGCCCACGTACCCCTGGTACCACGACGTCACGTACATGGACGAGCCTCGCAACTCGCGCCGCTACAAGCAGCGGAAACACACGCGGCACGTGCTGCTGGGCGCCCGGGTGCTCGAGGGCAACGACATCGAGCCGGCGTGGCGGAACATGCTCGACCTCAAGGAGGTGCCCTGGCTCATGGACCACATGGTCAACGGCCAGATCGTGTTCCCGGGCGCCGGCTACGTGGCCATGGCCGGGGAGGCGATGCGGCAGGTGGCCAATGGCCAGGACGCCTACACCATCCGCGACATGTCCATCACCACGGGCATGACGGTGCCCAGGGAGAAGAAGATGGAGCTGTACACCCGCATGATCCCGGAGGACAGGCCCTTGCCCCGGCCCTCTCAGTCTCCCGCCCCGGGCTCCCCCGACGAGGAGGAGGAGGGCCAGTGGTACCACTTCAAGATCATGTCGTACGACGGCCACCACTGGGTCAGCCACTGCTCCGGCTTCGTCCGCTCCGGCGCCGAGGCGGACAAGACCTCCGTGACCAGCGCCCAGGCCGAGCAGGAGTTTGCGCGCGAGATCGAGGCCGAGGGCTGGTACAAGGCCGTCAAGGCGGTGGGCATCGACTGGCAGACGGCGTTCCAGGGGCTCGACCGCATCTCGGCGAACCCGGTCCGGCGCGAGGCCGCGGCGACCGTCTACGACTTTGAGGACACGACGCCGTACGCCGCCCACCCGACGCTGCTGGACCAGATGCTCCAGATCAACCTCGTGGCCCAGACGCACGGCCAGAAGAGGCGGCTCGACACCATCCTGCTGCCCACCTTCATCGCCCGCCTCGGCGTCCTCGGCAACCAGGACCTCTGCATGAGGGCCTACGGCAGCATCAACATGGACGAGACCGAGTCCGGGGGCGGGGGCGGGGGACGGGGCGTGACGGCCAACGCCGCCATCTTCACCGACGAGGGACGGCCGACGGTGTACTTGGAGGGCCTCTCGTACTCGGAGCTGCCCGTGGCCAAGAAGCGCGAAGAGGTGCCTCTCGGGTCCACGTTTGAGTGGAAGAAGGACATTTCCATGGTTGACTCTGTATCCGAGATCGAGAGTGAGACCACCACCACCACCACCACCAGCAGTAACACACCAGACGCGGCCAAAGAGCTCCGCGGTGTCATTGGGCTTCTCGGCTTCAAGACGCCCGACGCAAAGGTCATCGAGATCGGCTCGGGGGCGACCGGCGTCACGCGCATCGCCCTCGAGGCCCTGCACCCGGCGCGCCGCAAGCGGTTGTACAACAGCTACACCTACGTCTGCACGTCGGAGGAGCAGCTCGAAGAGACCACGGCCGCGGTCGACGCCCTGGAGAAGGAAGACGTGTCCGTCGTCGACCTGGAACAGCTCTCCCTCTGCCACACGCCCGACATCGTGGTGATGTCCCTCTCGACGCTCTTGTCGGATGATGACGGGTACCTGCAGGACGACTTGACCGAGTTGAAGACGATGCAAACGGCCGGCAGCCGACTCATCGTGTATAGTAACCACCATGATGACGGCTGTGTCGGGGCTTCCATCGACGACGACCATGACTACGACGATGACACGGTGGCTAAGAGGCTGCAGTCTCTGGGATACACTCTTCACAGTAAGACCAAGTCGGGACTCATCCTCGCCGAGCCGGTCAAGCGTGTAAGTCTCGAACAAGACACCAACATCACCATTCTCGCACGCAGCACCCCGGAAGGCCGGGCCGTCGCGGAAGAGGTCCGGTCGTACTTTGAGGCCAGGGGGTTCAAGACGCACATCTACTCCTCCCAGGTGGTTCCGTCCGACGGCTCCCTCGTCATCTCGCTGCTTGACCTCACCGACGGCACAAACACGGTCTTCGATCTCGAGCCCCGGACCTTCCGGCCCTTCATGGACAGCCTCTGCGGCCTACGCGGCTCCCTCGTCTGGGTCATGCCCTCCGTCCACGGCGACGACGGCTGCAAGGACGCCCGGCCGGCCATGATCCAGGGCACGGCGCGGACCGTCCGCATGGAGAACAAGGCGGACATCACGCTCGTCGAGGCGGACGACCTCCCCGCCACCCGCGCCGGTCTCCCCGGCGCGCTCTTCAAGATCTGCCAGAGCCTGCCGAACCGGCGCAGGGGCGGCGACCTCGACGCGGACTACGACTACGCCGTCGTGGACGGCAGCGTCCACATCCCCCGCATGTACTGGTTCGGCTTGTCCGACCCGGACGTCGTCGGCGAGGAGGCGCTGCCGGCGTCCCGGGAGAGTGAGACGCTGCCGGGCCCGGCGTCCCGGGAGACTCATCAGACGCCCATGTTCCGCGGGGACGACGCCTCCTACCTCCTGGTCGGCGGGTTCGGCGGTCTCGGCCGCGCCGTGGCGACCTGGCTGCTCGAGCACGGCGCCCGCAACCTCGTCTTCCTGTCGCGGTCCGCCGGCGCCGCGAACCCGGACAACGCGGCCTTTGTCCGGGAGCTCGAGAGCTACCCGGGCTGCGTCGTCACGTGCGTGTCGGGCGACGTCGGCAACGCGGACGACGTGCGCAAGGCCATCGCCGCCGCGCCGAAGCCCGTCGCCGGCGTCCTCCAGCTGTCGCTGGTCCTCCGGGACAACTCGACGGCCGAGATGACCTGGGACGAGTGGGACGGCGTGGTGAACCCCCGGGTCCGCGGCACGTGGAACCTTCACCGGGCTCTGCTGGACGCCCAGGTGCCGCTCGACTTTTTTGTCATTTTCGGGTCCGGAGGAGGCCACACGGGATACTACGGTGAGTTGATGTCTCGTGTCTTTTGTCTTTATGTCTCTCATGTCTTCATGTCTTTATGTCTCCATGATATGTGTATGATGTATCGTATAGTAACAGGATACTAACATCATCCAAAGGCCAAGCAAACTACAGCGCGTCCAACACGTACCTCGACGCCTTTGTCGAGTACCGCCACCACCTCGGCCTCCCCGCCTCCATCATCGACCTCGGCGTCGTCGGCGACGTCGGCTACCTCCTGGAGCGCGACGACCTCTACGACAGCTTCAAGAACGGCGGCTTCTTCTTCCTCGGGGAGCAGGACGTCCTCGACGCCGCCGCCGTCGCCGTCGCCCACTCCGCCGGCGGGCCCTACAGCAGCTTCTGCCTCGGCGGCCTGTCGGAGAAGCCGCTCTCGGACCCCACGAACCGCGTCAACTGGAAGCGGGACGTCCGCTTCGCCCAGTCGCACCATTTTTCCAAGTCCCACAAGGGCGAGGCCGTCGGGGGCGGGGGCGGGGCCGGGGGCCGGGCCGGGGAGAGCGACGAGGCCGAGTCCTTTATGGCGCTCGCCCGGTCCGACCCGGCGACCCTCCGGGACGGCGCGACCGTCATGGGCCTCGCGCGCTTCATCGGCGCCACGCTCAGCCATCTCATGCTCCGGCCCGTGGAGGACTTTCCCCTGACGGAGAGCCTGACCTCGATCGGCCTGGACTCCATCATCTCCATCGAGTTGGTGGACTGGATCCACCAGCAGTTCCACATCGGCCTCACTTCGATGGAGGTCACGCAGTGTACTTCGTTGGTTCACCTGGCCGAGAAGATTGCGGAAGAGTTGATCTCGTCAATTTAAATTGCGAACTGGGTTGTAGGATGATCATTCTGGGGTTGGATGGTCTTGAAGCTGGTCTTGCTCGGCGTTGGAGGTCTGTTTTATTTGGCTCTGATAGGAGTTTAAGTTCGTTGCTTGTGTTCTTTTCAACTAAAAGTTCTGTTTTCACAGTATCATATGCAATATTAGTTACTATTTAGATTTCTGTGCGTGTTCTCAGTATAATTATTATACTTGGAGACATGTTATGAAGTTATATTTTCTTAAATCGAGGGTAATGATCATGCTTATGCGGCTATTTTGTCACAAAAACGACGCTGTTAGTTATAGGCAATAACTAACGCCTTATATCTTGTAATACACCCCCTAGTCTGTATACTGTATGCAGTGTAGAAACTAACTCTTTAAACCTTCTAATTAGGTATATGTCGCTAAAGTCTAGGTAGTTAGGATACAGACTACATAAATAGTGTTTAAATATCTAGAGGCTTAGGATAGGAATTAAACCTATAGTGCTTAAGATAAAAGAAAGCCTAAGCTGCTGCATTTAAAACTATTGTAGCACAAACAGGTAAAGCTAGGCTTATAACTGTCACAAAAACGACGCCGTTAGTTGTGGGCAACAACTAACGCCTTATATCTCGTGACATATTTTGCATGTCATAGTTCGTTGTAACTAAGTAAGTATGTAATGTTAGTGTAAGCGCTGTGTTAGTGTGTCTTTTCAACTCGTCACAGCGTTAACATGAAGACGCAAGATTCGAGTATTACTTACTCCTACCTAGTTGATGGGAATGCTGCATGACGTTACTGTAATGCACAAACACAAGTCTATTGCCGCTGTATTTGATACTGCAACCCTTCACGACTCACGCCATCAGGCCCGACTCGACATCTCATGCTACTGAACTGTTTGGCTGCATCTCCAGCACCTCCTCATCCACACCCTCTTCTTCTTCGTCCGCCAGTTCGGCTTCATCTGCCGACGTCTGCGACAAGACGTTGTACCGCCCTTTTCGGAGCCATCGCCACTCCTTGGCCGAGGAAACGACCACCAGACTGGTGAGGACGCTCCCGATGCCGACCAAGGCGAGGATGTTCACCGGGGAATGCCACACGATCCAGTCCAGCAGCAGCGCCCACGCGACCTGGGAGTAGATCATAATGGTAGCAGCCGACGAGGCGTCGTTGGCGATGCCCGCGGTGAGCAAACACTCCTAGAAAAGGGGTCAGTGCAAAGCTTGTTGTAGGCATTTGCCACAGTGCCGTGTCGTGTCACTCACCATCACGAAGCCGAACCCCCCGAGTGGCACGAGTTTCAACCACGAAACCACGCTCGTCGTCAAGTGTACGCCGTCCATCAGGAAGAAGGCGACGGTCGTCACCAGCACGATGGTGCAGGCGAAGTACATGACGCTGAACATGGGGTGCTCTCTCGGCCCGATGGACCGGATCGCCGTGAGAGCAATCTTTTTTGTCTTTTGTTAGTAGAAAGAACACCTTCTACAGAGAAGTCGCCTTCTAATTAATAATAGAAAAGACGTCGATCCACTCACTGCGCCGCCGATAACACCCATCACCCCGAAGCCGAAGCCCACCATGCGGCCCTTGGCGCCGACGTCTGCCGCCGCCGCCGTGGACTGCCGGGCGCTCATGAGGGCCGAGTCCGTGGACTGGGATCCGAAGAGCGTGTCCGGCTGTACGACGAGGATCACGCCGACGAGTGCCACGAGGGTCCCGACGCGGTCAATCACTTCAAAGGTCCCAAAGTCCAGATACCGGGTCAGGATCATGGCGGTGAGGGGCCCGAGGAAGTTCAAGGCGGTGGCCTCGCTGAGCCTGAGATACATGATTGAGACTACGAGTAGTAATAGTAATTAGTTAGTTTAGTCAAGTCACAAGCCGGTCAGGGAGGGAATCAACAAGAAGAAGGCATGGATATCATGTCTGGAACAATCTGTCAATCTTACAATAGAAGCCAAAGGCCCCAAAGACGCCGGCTACGGCCCGGAGGACCAGCAAGGGCCTCAACTCGGGCAGCCCCCACGGGAAGTTGGGGACCCCGCGGTACCAGAGGTAGAGCGCGCTGGCCGCGCCGGTGATGAGGAACCGGACGAACAAGACCTGGAAGGGGTGGACGGGGTCGTCGCCCGTCTCGAAGATCTTGGCGAAGCCATGGAGAGCCGCCGCCGACAGCTGGGAGATCAAGACGAGCAGCGAAGGCCTGTGCCGCTCAAAGAATGACCGGTTCAAGCCTTTGTCCATGACGCCAGTGTGGGGGGAAGGGGTGGTGAAAAAAAGGGCAAAAACCCGTAGAAGGATCGTGGCGTGTGTGTGTGTGTGTGTGTGTGTGTGTATGTGTGGTGAGTGTAGCTGAGAAAACCGGTCATCTTTCATTCTCTCCCCTAATCCTCCCCCGCCAATGCTCGCCCGCCCCAAAAGACTCGGGGATAGGGTTTCTCGAAACTAACTGTACGGCGTAGGGTCAGCTATTTTTCCTGTTCCGTTGACGCGGCCCCCCCCCCCCCGTTGACGTTCCAAGCCGCATGGCCAATGGCCCATGGGTGAGAGAGTATATCCTCGGAAAGGTTGGAAGAGCCAAAAAGACGGTTTGGGCGCGCAGCACAAGGTTTCGGAAACGAAACAAAAACCCCGTCCAACTGGCAACGATGAAACTTCTCGGTGCCACGTTGACCATCCATCCAAGGGTTCCCCCCTTGCTCTGTGCGCTGAATAAGGTGCCCGGCCCCCCCCCTCCGCCGGATAAGTATTAATACTCGACTCGGACCGAGCGATGCGGTTCTACGGATACAGATCGAGAAGAGAAGAGAGAGAAGGACGTGCCGCAGTCCGGAGTGCAGTTGTTGGTTGGGTGAATCGGGCGATGGGATGGGATGCCGAACCGTGGCTTGCCGGTGCGGAACCCCCAGTCCGGTCTACCGCACCGGGCACCGCCCAAGGAGTCAAGGACTCTTTCTCTCCGGCTGGAAAATGGGGGATCGATGGGGGATGGAGAGCAGAATGTTTACCGGACTTGTTGGTCCCGGGGCGACTATGGCTCACAGTTGACGGCGGGTGATTGTTTTCTTTTTTTTCTTTTCCTCTGGAACGGATGTGATTCATTCATTCCCTAGCTTAGAAAGTTGTCTTTGATAATTATTCAAGCCTGAATTAAGACTATCAAGTCAAAGAATTTGTTCCAAGATTAGACAAAATGTCTCAGGTCTGGAGCGCCAACACCCAAACTACCCTCAGTCCGCCGCCGCGGCCGTCATGGGTCGACCTGGGCCACTTCAGCCTCCCGGGGCCCATGGGCACCGGGTACGTGCCGTATCTCGTGGCACTCCTCCTGTTGGTGTTTTCCGTCATGGCGGTCTCGCTGCGCCCGAAGCAGCTGTCCGCGTTTCCCGTCATCAACGGTTCGAAGAACGAGTATCTCCGGAACGGCAGGGCGATGCTGGCCCGGGGCATGAGGGAGTACGGCACCAGGCCGTTCAGGGTGAACACGGGCCTCGGCGGCGGCGTCATCATCCTCGACTCCAGCGTCATGCCCGAGGTGAGAAATGACCACCGTTTCGACTCGACGAAATTCCTTCTTCAGGTGAGCGAGACAACTATCTAGCTAACTGGTGCTTGGGTGCCCATAGTACTATCTCCCATGGCCCGCTAACATGGATTCTGCTTGTCATTCATAGTACTGGCAAGCCGGGATCCCAGGCTTCGAGCCCTACATCGCGCTCGGGACCGAGATCCTACACAATGTCATCAAATGGAACCTCACATCGGCCGGCATTGGTATGTTATTCGTCAAGATTGGATCTAATTGCATTTTGAGCTAATTCGAAAAACTCGTGACAAAGCCAAGCTCAACAAGCCTCTATCGGATGAAGCGAATGCCGCCTTGAAGGATATCTTGACCGACAATGAAGGTAATGAGTTGTCCAAGTTTCTTGGGCACCCCCGTCCACCCGGATATATCATATGAGCGAGTTTGATACTGATTTATACACCTTCTCCCAGAATGGCATGAAGTGTTGCTCGGAGACGTCCTCATCCGCATCGTGGCGCGGGTCTCGTCCGTCATCTTCCTGGGCCCGGAACTGTGTCGGGACCCGGACTGGCTCAAGATCACGGTCAACTACACCAACACGGCGACGAACGCCGCCAAGGTCCTGCGCCGGTGGCCCGTCTTGCTCTACCGCGTCGTCCACTGGTTCCTGCCCGAGTGCCGGGCGGCGCGGCGCATGGTCGTCGAGGGCCGCCGGACCATCGCCCCGATCCTCGAGAGCCGCCGGGCCCAGAAGGCGGCCGACCCCGGTCTCGAGTTCCACGACGCCCTGGACTGGTACGAGTCGGCCGCGCAGAGGATGGGCGTCGGCTACGACGCCGCCTCGCAGCAGCTGGGGCTCAGCATCTCCGCCATCCTGACCAGCAACGACCTCATGTCCCAGGCCATCATGGACCTCTGCCGGAACCCGGACATGTTCGCGCCCCTCCGGAACGAGATCCGCTCCGTCCTCGGCGACGGCGGCTGGAGACCCAACTCCCTCTTCAACATGAAGCTTCTCGACAGCGTCCTGAAGGAGACGCTGCGTCTCAAACCCGTTGCAGCCGGTGAGTTTGTCCGTCCCATCCCCCAGTTGAACGCTTTTCCGCCGACGAAACTTCCTCCGTCCCCTTCCCCGCTAACAACCTCGTCTCCCCCCCAGTCGCAATGGGCCGCAGAGTCATGTCGGAAGTCCGGCTCAAGGACGGCACCACGCTCCCGAGCGAATGCGGCATCGCCGTGTCGGCCGAGAAGATGTGGGATCCCAACGTCTACGAGAACCCGAGGACGTACGACGGCTACCGCTTCCTCCGCATGCGCGAAGCCTCGGAGCAGGGGGAGAAGACGGCCCAGCTGGTCAGCACCTCGCCCGAGCACCTCGGCTTCGGCCTGGGCATCCACGCCTGCCCCGGCCGCTTCTTCGGCGCCAACACGGTCAAGCTGGTCATGTGCCACCTGCTGCTCAAGTACGACGTCAAGCTGGCCGACAACACCCGCACCGAGCCTCTCGAGTTCGGGTTCTCCATGTTGGCCAACCCCACGACGAGGGTGCTGATCAGGCGCCGCAAGGAGCAGGTTCACTTCTGAGCGGCTTCGACCCCAGTCTATTTTGATTCTATCAAGACTTGTATCAGAAGTTACAGTCTCCTTTCTTGGATACACAGTGATGATGGGGGTTGTGTGTTCCTAGCCAAGTCCTTGCCGCCGGGGTGGAAGGGTGTATATGGCTCTTGGATATCCAACTTTGCTTGAATACTGAGTCACCCTTCAACTTTATCTGATCATGGTTGCACTGTACTCTATCAGACCAAGAAACCCCCAAGCGTTGATGTAGTAGTAAAAGTTCTTCTGGGGGTCTTGGGCTTGTTGCAAAGTCATGTAACACAGATTCGAAAGCATGCCGACGGAGGCCATGCATGGGTCAGTAGGAATCATCACATCAATGTATATGTGTTGCTGTCAGCTGTGGTCATTGCAGATGGGTGATGAACGTAATACCCTGAGAAAATCCAGATTTAAGCATGCTTCTCCCAGATTGTGCTGGCTGTCTCCCAGTACATGGCGCAGCTACTGTATATGTCACAGGGAAATCCAGCACTCCAAGAGCCATCTAAAACACTACTTTCACGTGCTTATATGTATATATATATAGGCCCTATTTCACTCATTTCCCAGCCCCTAGAATCATGCATCTTTCCCTCCTTTTCTCCTTTACCTACTGCGTGCTCTAGCTCGTGACAGTTTGGACTTCTGTCATATGTCATCACCCCGGGACTCCGGACTGACATGCCGGGCTCAAACCCGGTGCTGCCGTGTGAGTCGGTGACTACCAAATAGTGCAATGACTTTTACTCGCTATGCTATGGAAAAAACATGTATTACCCCTCGGGTCCGTCGGCGTCCTCGTACGCCCCCTCAACTCGCCCTAACCATCTGAACCAGCTCGAGGTAGTGATCGAGAAGGGACGCCTCGTCGCTGTCCAGGCTGAGCCTCCCGAACAACCCGCCGCAGATGGCGAGATACGGCATCGCCGTCTTCCGGCTGGCCTTCTCGCCGTTGACGAGATAGTAGACGATGAAGCAGAGCGACACCAGCAGAAGCTGGCCCATGTCGCCCCACCTGCTGCTCGACGAACTAATGTCCCTGTATGAAAGAAAAAGAAATCACGTTAGCTGAGTGATCCTTTGGTAATCGGGGGAGACACGGCTGTGTTGACCGGGCCTCTCGCTCTCTCTCTCTCTCTCTCTCTCTCTCACCGTTCAAGCCCCTTTTCCCAAAACAACCCGCTGTTGGCCAGCTTGACGACCGCAAAGGCCGACTCGAGGCAGCGTTCGACGCACCCCTCGCGGGTCTGCTCGGCGATGCCGGACAGGCCGGCGGCGGCGGCGGCGGCGTCGTCGTCGTCGTCGTCGTCGTCCGAGGAGACGGGGGAGACCCACGGGCAGTGGATGAAGAAGACGGCGCGGTGGTACATGCAGAAGACGCGGAGGGCCTTGCGCAGCTGCCGGCCGTCGCACATGTCGTGGAGGGTCTTGGCCTCGTGGGCCTCGTGTAGCGGCGCGGGCAGGTTGCCGACCCACTCGTCGAGGACGTGGCAGCTGGCCCGGAGGCGGTCCCGGCGGTCGTAGGCCGAGGCCGACTTGTCGAGGGCCCGCGGGCTGTACTGGAACCGGAGGACGGAGTGGAGGAGCTCCGAGTGGGTGTAGGACACGGCGATCATGTCGTCGCCCTGTTCGAACGAGGGGAACTGGCTTCCCCAGCCCAGATCGAGTATCTTGCGTAGGGGGAAGTGAACGTGTTAGCGGGGGGGACGTTCATTATTCACAACATCACCACACCGCCCTTTTTCATGCTTCTTCTTCTACTTCGTTGGAACTGACCGGGAGCATGCCGTGATGGATCGCGTAGTCGGTCTCCAGGCTGTACAGAAACCACACGCTGCGCTGCGCCAGCTTCTGGTCTTGCTCGCTCAGGTCGCTATGCTGGCCTCTCGCGGCGTGGACGAGCCGGAGCTCCCTCGCACAGCAGACAGCCGCGGTGATCTTGTCCCAGATGCGAGACTCGTCACACATGCAGGCGATGACAGCCTGTTCCAAGGTTAGGGAAGATTCGATATATATAAAGAAGGAAAAAGAAAAAGGAAAAACGACACAGTAACCGAGAACATGTGATGGAGGATAGTTGCGTACCATGACCAAGATTGCCTACGAAATCTATTGTTCAGCCGGTTGTTCTTGGCTAGAAAAGAACGGGGGGAGGGGATCTCAAGGTCGGATGAAACCGTGAACCATGGTCTTTGGAAAACTCACCTGGAATTTCGTGAGGCTGCTTGGGCAGTTTTGGATCGTGGCATACAGTCTCAGGGCAGAGGAAAGACCCCGCTGGGAGTCGCGCACCTCGTCCGCTCTGGGGGCGTCTGCGCCGCGGAGGCAACTGGTGTAATACCCAACCGCCAAGATGGCCTCGGCGAAGACGGTGGCCAGCTGGTCTGCTCCCTTCTCCCGGGATTGCCTGATGATCTTCTCCACGGCTGGTCGGGTTAAAAACCTGGCGAGACTGTTTTGCCACAGGAATGGGATCGTCAGCTGAAGCAAGCAAGCAAGCAGCTTTCGTGGCCACGAGATTGTGAAAAGGTGTGAGGATGTGAAAGAATAAGATGGTATTGGCACGCGCAGAAAACACTTACGGGCAGCAGTCTTCGAAACATGCTGTAGGGACATACGACAGTTAGTTTTAAAGCGGGATCGGAAACGGGCACAAGACGGGATTCTTTCTGTCGGCCGCTCACCATCGCAGTACCGTGAGAGCGCGGCATCGCTCTCCGGGAAAGCCCTTTGTGACTCCGTCAATACGTCTTTGCTCGCCGCCGCCACCGACGACGACGGACCCCCGCAGAGAACACGCCGTAGTCCGTTCACAATTTTGATCGTCTCTGTCCGCTGCGGCTCCCGGTTGGTCCGGGACAGAAGGTTGGGCAGCCCGTAGAGGTTCGCCGCCGCGAAGTCGACGACCACCGTGACGTCGTTCATGTTGGCCGCCTTGTCCGTCTTGCTCGAGTCGTTCCAGGCGGGTTCCGCCGCTTCGTTGTAGTTAAACAGCTGCAGCAAAAAAATGTCAACTTCTTCAACGAGTAGCTAACCTGATGGAAGGCTTCACCACAAGTTGTGTGATACGTACCGTGTCGTAGTCTGGAGGACTGGCCGTCTTCTGTTTCCGTTGCCACTGTTCTCTGATACTAGTGGAAGCATGATTGGGCTGAATGCTATTACAAGCGGGAGGCGACTGGACAAGATTGTCCACGTGGGGTGTCGAAAAGTGAAAGTTGAACCCGCTCGTCGAGTTGCATTCCGAAGGTGTCGCCTCGAGCAGCTCCATCAGCTCGTCCTCGCCCGGCATCGGCATATCCAGCAGGCTCAACTCGCCGTCGTGCTGCGAGCCGGGGAAGGACTCGGGCAGCGGAAGCTCGAGCACGCATCTCATGTCGTCGCCGTTCGTCCCCGATCTCAGACCGATGTTGTCCCCCCGATCGGCGGTCGAGTTGGGCGTCAGGAGGGCGTTCTCGCCCGAGAACTGCTGCCACGTCTCGTAGGGGGGAGCGTTCTGGTCGGTGTTGATGCGAATGGTGTTATGCGACGCTTGGCCGTTGGTGGCGGTAGTAGTAGTATTCCCACCGTGTGTCGTGTTTCTGCGCGGTCGAGGAGCCAGCGGCGGATAGTAGCAAGCTTGGCCATTACGCTGTAAGACATGCCGTGAGCATGGAGAAGAAGGATGACACAAGCAAAGAAAGCGTTGGTGGTTTTGTTTTGGAGGGGGGGGGGTTTCTCTTTCATTCTTTTCTGGGGATTTCTTCTTTTTTTTTTCTAGTATTCATACCTCGCAGTTCAGACAAGGGTCGGCTCCATCACCTTATGGTGGTTAGGACCAGCTCATGTTTTCGTTTTTTGAGATTGGAAAATCCTTACAGCGAACCTTTCTTGACCGGCACGCCTGGCAGGCCCCTCTTCTGCGTGTGATTCGACGCATGGTTGTTTTGGTCCGTTGGGAGGAAGTAGACGGAAGTCGGTTTTAGATTCAACAAGGTCCGAGGATGGACGTAAGACTTTCTAGAAGGATATTCCCGGGAAGTTCAGACTGGAACGTTGGTGGCCTGATGGTAATTAACAGGTAACTAATAGCAGTTATTATCGGCCAAGAGGAGGTGTGTGTTCTGCAACGTCACAAAGACGCGCTTGGGTCTATGTAGATGCTCTTGGATTGAGTTCGTCCGAAAGAAAACCCAAGCATCTGCGTGAGTTTGCCTCGGCATGACTTCAGACGGTTACGCCGACGTCGAGGTCTCGACGGGAACATGTTCCGGGGGTTTGATTATGTTCTTTAAGAATACAATGGTCTTGCAACGATAAGCACCCATGTCGTTCTTCAGCAAAGGTCCTAAAGCTCTACTACAGGTACAAGTAGAGGTCCAAGTACAGGTACAAGTACAGGTACGGGTAGGAGCCGCCCCCCCCCCCCCCTCACTTGGATCATGGATGGCAGATCCCGAACCGGAACTATGTCTCGTCCCGGAACCGGCTTGTCAGAGGGGGGGCGGCTCACAGTCACAACGGTCAACCTGATAAGGGATGATCAGTGGACATGTGGCTTATCGACTACAACAAGTGGACTGGAATCTAATAAGCTTTAAGAGAGTTGGTTGCGTTGAGTTTATCCTTTCTTGCCGAGAAACCGTATCACAGGTCGGCGTGTGTATGTGTATGTGTATGTAGGATGTTGATAGGACTTGCTGTCTACCTGTATTAGTTTACACCCGCAGCAGCTCGGTCCTCCAACCACATCAGACGGACCTGACCTGCGCAAATGACTCAAGAAGCTTCTACTACAGGTAGGCACTACTTGGGGGCATGAAGAAACCGGCGAATCGGATCACTTGCGCCACGCGCGCTTAAAAAAGACAAAGTTGCCAAAGAGAAGAGAAGAGGGCGCGTGGCATCATGAGATCCGCGTGCTTAGAGACTCTACGTGCGTGTGGCGGTTGTCCTTGCCCACGCGTGTACACCCACTGTACACACACACAAACACACATATAGCCAGGCATGTTGATTATTTTTGGCACCTGTCATCTGGCATCAGATACGGGACCAGGTGGATTGATCCGCCTACCCGTTGATTAGAGCCGGGGACAAGCCGGGGACACTCATCAACATCCATCGTCACCCATCTACTCGACGGTTTCCTCCATCGACTATTCTTGACTCGGGTTTTCCTCTCCAAAGCCAGGGGCTCGGGAACATGGCCGTCGGTTAACATTCATGAGCTCCACCGCCACCACAAACCTACCTGAAATGCAGAGACTTAGGACTCCTGAGCATCAAGCGGGAAGTTGTCAGACTCGCCGTCCCTCATCACATCACACCCCCCTCTCCTCACTTGTTGATTTCCAAAAAGACGGTCAAACACTGCCTGCCGAAACTCGAGGACCGAAAGCCTGAAACTCAAAGCAATGCAACAGTGTGACAGTGTCCGAGTCATTTTTCCCATGCAAAGTTGGAATATCGTCTTGACTCGGGGTCTGACGTTAAGGTTCTCGGACAAAGACGTCTTAAACTCAATATCTTGTTATTGTCAGTCGGATCATGTCAACAGTCCACAGCCAGATCGATGCCATCCGGAGTTTACGCCGCCCCCTTTCTTTCTGCTTCTCACGTGGGGGGGGGGAAACTGCCCACCCAAGCTCAAACTCTTTTTTGTCTCTGCGAGAAGCATCACAACAGTCTCACAGGATGGGTGTTCAAATAAGAAGACGTAGAGAACCTTGACTGTTTTTTCCAAAGTACGACAAGCTATTACCTTTTCTGCTCTAGAGGCCGTTCGTTCCCCGACATTAACCTTCACAACCTTATCGAGAAAGAAAAAAAGGAAGAGAAAAAAAGAAATGAGTGCTCCCATCACCGCCCCTCGTCCGGATGTCGGCCATCCAGCAGCCGCAGCCGCAGCCGCCACGGCAGCCATTGCCAAGGAGGCAAAACACTACATCGCCCATCGACCCCCTTACCCGGAGTCCATGTGGGAACTCTGGACCAACTACCATCAAGGCCCCCTCGTGAGCGTCCACGACATCGGCGCCGGCAGCGGCAACGGCGCCGAGGGCCTGTTGAGGCACGCGTCCCCGCCCCCGAAGCATGTGGTCCTGACGGAGCCGCAGGAGGTCAACATCAAGGACTGCGTCGCCCGCCTCTCCTCGTCCTCCTCCCGGGCCCGGTTCCCCGGCACAAGCTTCGCGTATCGCCAGTGCCGCGGGGAAGACCCCTGGAGCCCTCCCGCGGGCCTGGAGGACCACTGCCACCACGTCGACCTCGTCATGGCCTGCGAGTCGCTCCACTGGACCGCGCTGGAGCCGACCCTGGACAACATCGCGGCCAGCCTGCGGGAGGGCGGGACCTTTGCGGCGGTGCTCTACGGGCCCTTTCCGGCCATCACCAACAGCGCGCCCGCCCACGCGGCGTTCAAGGCCTTCCTCGCGGACCACGCGGCGCGGCTGCTGCGGCGGGGCTGGATGAACGAGGACTGGAAGCGCGCGGCCCGCCAGATGTTCCACGGCATGGAGTGCGTGGGCCTGCGCGACGAGGTCTGGGAGGACGTCAAGCGCATCGCGGTCAACTGCGGCCGCGACGGGTGGTACGCCAGGGACTACGAGCCGCTCGAGGGCACGGCGGACCCCGTCGGCCACCTCGGCGCGTGCGAGCGCGTCGCCCTCGACGACAGCGAGGACTGGCGGCTCTCGGCCTCGGTGGAGTGGCTGAAGCAGTCGCTGGCGTCGATGCGCTTCGGCTTCACCGAGGAGTCGTGGGCGTCGCCGCACTGGCGGGCCATCGAGGACGAGGTCGGTGCCGACGGCGCCTTGGACCTCGAGTGGCAGGTTCAGATGATTCTGGCCCGAAGACGGGGTCGGGACGGTGGTTCCCAAGACGGAGTTGTACGATGTAGTTAGTTGTAGTTGGCAACTCTTCTTAGTATCATCCATCGACCGGGAGTGGACTCGTTTGATGTTGAAGCAAAACAAATCAACTTGCAGGTTTTACATAAACACTGCTGTTTACTGTATCCAAGTTCATTACTTCACTTTGGTGCTCGGTAATTAGTTAACCAATATTCAAATTGTCTCCTGGAGACTTGGCTATAGTTGCAACACACAATAGATAATTAACTGCCCAGGGAAAGGAGATTGGGCCATCAAGAATCCGCTTCTCTTCTCCCCGGCCAACTTTGATAACTGTTGACTATACGGATACTACATCGTACATGAGTCATGTGCGCCTCCTCCGCAAAATGCTACATTCAGTAATCATCAGAGATCAAAGTATCCTCATTGGACACAGCCGGGTGCGTAAAACTCGGACTCCAAGCTCCGAAAGTTGTAGTTAGAACTTAGCCCTCAGGGCTCACGAGCAAAAAACAACGCCACCTCCTCCCAGGTAGCCATGATGTATCCACATGGTAAGGATGATGCTCCCTTGTCATTAGTGTACGATTGTCGATGGCTTGCTTTGCGGGCGGCAGGCAATT
>PJEX01000258.1:52600-68853 GCA_005350895.1 Colletotrichum tanaceti
CCCCCCCCCCCCTGTCACATACACGTGTGTGTAGGTTCCATGACAACCGCCACGTTGACATGCGCCGTCTCTAGTGTACTTAGGTAGTCTTAGTGTGCATAATGGCCCATGGAATGGATAAGCGTCTCGTCCGGGGTTAGCTAGTCAACTACCTGTGATACTGGCACGTCATGTTGAAAGAGCTTGTTTGCGTGTTGGTGTTTTTGGTCACGGCAACGGTTGCCATGGCGGTGATTCAAGCTGCCCTACGCGGCAGATTTAGGTAATAATTCATGTTGGAGCATGCTTGTGGAAAATACAACAATCTTAATGACAAGGTTTCCTCCCATGATTGCCCCCCTTTTGACGTTGCCAAAGCACGATCGTACTCTTTCTCATCCCGATGGGTATGGCTCTAACATGAACAGACCATAGAAACGGGTGGTAAGGGGAATATAATGAAATACTATTGTACAGAAATACGAGGAAATAAAGTTGGTTCTCGGTCCGAGACGCAGCGTGAATCGGTGCGCCAGACCCGCGTCCCGCGTCCCGCGTCCCGCGTCCCCTGCCGCCGGGCCCCCCATGGAACCGCGATGGCACCGGGATGGATGGCTGGAGGCCGTGTGGCAAGGTGTATTCGCTACCAGTGATGCTGTTTGTGATTTCGAGATTAGTTACATCGGTATCCGTAGAGTGCAAGCCTTTTCTTCGTCGTTTTATGTATTCGTGGAGCGAATAGACGTCTGACAAAGGTAATTACACGACTCACGAGTCGACAGCTTGCCTCCCTATCCGTGCGACGACGGTCTTCAGCTCCCAGCCATCATTCGTGTTGTTTGTGCCTCTCACCATGTCAAGCGGTACCGGGATCAACGACACACAAGGTGCGGCTGAAAGGTTGAAGACGCTGGTTTCCAAGGTTCTCGCCATTCCCCTGGAGAACGTCGATGCTGACGCTTCATTTGTTGGCCTCGGAGGTAAGTCACTAACTACTAACGAACTGGATGAAATCCTGCCTTTGTAATTACTACAATAGTTTTGCTTCGTTTCTACAAGCTGATGGATGAATGACAACCTCCAGGAGACTCGTTCAAGGCGGTACATCTTTATCAAGGATGCGCCGACGAAGGCTTGGCCGTCCGGTTCCAGGACATCCTCCACAAGCCCCTGATGGAGATAGCCTCGCTCGCCGCCGAGTCGTGCCTTGCCAACGGACCCGACGAATCTTCCACGGGGGGCCGTCGCCGAGACGACGAAGACGACGGCCACGAAAGATACCCCCAGATGCCACGCAACTACGACGTGGCCAAGATCTACGGCGAGCTGGCGGAGAAGTACGGGCTCGGCCCCGAAGACGTCGAGACCATCTACCCGTGTAGTCCGATGCAAGAGAGCATGTACATTGGCCAAAAGATGAGCTCGAGGCGTCTCTACCGCACCCGCGGGCTGTTCGAGGCGCACGCCGCGCTCGACCCGTCCCGCTTCGAAGCAGCCTGGAACGACGTCGTCCGCCGGCACCAGACTCTCCGGACGGTCTACGTCGAGACTCCCGGCCCGGCCGCCTCGGAGCGGTTGCTCGACGCCGTGGTTCTCAAGAGGGGGATGGGCACCGTCACAACAAGACAAGTCGACGACGTCGCCGACGCCAAACGCCGGTTTGCCGCCGGAGATGCGGACGAAGACGGGATCAACGGCAACGATACAGACAAATCTCACCATCGAATCACGCTCTACACCACCACTCGAGGCACGGGTCGCACCCAGACGCTTCTCCAGGTAGACCTGAACCACCTGACGGTCGACGGCACCTCTTTGATGATACTCATGGACGAGCTCGTCAAGCGACTACAGGACGGCCAAATCGCTGTCGGGCCGGTCCCGGCCCCGGGGTACGGTAGGTACATCGACCACCTTCGGAACCAGGCCGACGAGGGCGCCGCCCTCGACTACTGGATCGAGTACCTAGACGGCGCAGAGCCCTGCTACTTCCCGACCATGAACGACAACGACGCGTCGGGCTCGGCGGGCTCCTTCGCGGCGGTGGACGTGCCGCTGTCCGCCGGCCTCGGCCTCGGCCTCGAGCGTCTCCGGGCCGTCTGCCGCGACTGCAACGCCACCGTCTCGACCGCGCTGCAGGCCGTCTGGGCCCTCGTCCTGCGCACCTACACCGGCGACCGGGACGTCTGCTTCGGCTACCTCTCGTCGGGCCGCAGCCTGCCCATCCCGGGGGTGTCCGAGATCGTCGGGCCGATGATGAACCTGCTCGTGTGCCGGGTGGGCGGCGTCGACGGCAAGTCGCTCGGCGGCCTCCTCGAGGGCGTGCGGGACGACTTTGTTAACGCGTTGCCGCACCAGTGCTTCTCCATCGGCAAGGTGCAGCGTATTCTCGGGACCAACGAGACGAAGCTGTTCAACACCATTGTGACGTCGTACTACTCTCCCTCCTCTTCCTTCGAGTCGTCCTCCTCCTCCACGTCGAGCGCCGACAGCAGCTGCGAGTTCTTCAAACTGGTGGCCTCGCACAACGCGTCCGACTTTGACCTCGTGCTCAAGGTCACCTACTCGGACTCGGACATCCGGGTGCGCCTGGCCTATTCCACCGCCGTCCTGTCGCCGTCCATGGCGCAGAACGTCGCGCACACCTTCTCGAGCATCCTCGGGAGGCTGATGGACGCCGTCACCGAGGACCTGGACCACCACCGCCCCGACGAGACCCGTGTGAGTGTCCGGGACATCACCTCCTCCATCAGCCCGCGGGACTTGGAGCAGGTCACGGCCTGGAACCGCCGGAACGCGGCTCGGGCTCCCGCGACCCGTCCGGTGCCGGTTCACGCGCTCATCGAGGACCGGGCCCTGCGCAGGCCGGGGGCACCGGCCATCTACGCCTGGGACGGCGAGATGACCTACCGCGAGCTGGACGAGGCGGCCACGGCCGTTGCTCGTCGTGTTCTCGCCCTCGGAATCGGAGGACCGGGTGTCCCTGTCGCCCTCTGCTTCGAGAAGTCGATGTGGTACTCGGTGGCCATGGTTGGTGTTCTGAAGAGCGGCAACGCCTTTGTGCCGGTCGATATTTCCAACCCTACGTCCCGGAGAGAGGAAATCCTGCGGCAACTTGGCATCTCTACGTCGGCCGGCCTGATCATCTGCTCCCGAGACCAAGCGCCGTCGCTGAGAGGGCTTAGTCGGCATATTCTGGAACTCGACGGCGAGACGCTTGCCCAGATCTCGTCCGCCAAGTATTACTCGTCATCACGTCTTCCCTCGGCGGTACCAGCTCAGCTGACGGACCCGGCGTACATCATCTTCACCTCCGGGTCTACCGGGACGCCCAAGGGCGTCGTCGTGGAACACGGGGCCTACTCGTACGCCGCCCAGGCCCACGGGCCGGGGATCCGTATCGACGCGGGCTCGAGGGTGCTGCAGTTCGCCTCGTACGGGTTCGACACCAGCATGGAGGACCACCTCACCACCTTGGCCGTCGGCGCCTGCTTGTGCGTGCCCTCGGACGGCGCCCGGCTGAGCCTGCGGGACCTGGCCTCGTTCGCGTCCGCGTCCCGGGCGAACTGGGCGCATCTGACGCCGTCCTTTGCCGAGCTGCTCACGCCGGCCCTCCTGCCGACGATCAAGACCATGGTCCTCGGGGGCGAGCCCATGACCGCCGGGAACATCCGCACCTGGGCCGCGTCTCCGGATCACGATGAATATGATGATACTACCGAGCTCATCCAGGTGTACGGGCCGTCCGAGTGTTGCGTCACGAGCACCATCAGCCCGGCCATGTCCCCCGACGACGGCCCCACCAACATCGGCTCGGCGGTCCCCGGGTGCGGGACGTGGATCGTCAGGCCCGACGACCCCAACGCTCTCCAGGCCGTCGGCGCGGTGGGCGAGCTGCTCGTGGAAGGGCCGATTCTCGCAAGGGGATACCTGGACAGCCCGGAGATGACCGGCAGCTCGTTCACGCGGGGTCTGGACTGGGCGCCCGAGAAGAGGCTCTACAAGACGGGCGACCTGGTCAGGTACGACTCCTCGGGCCGTCTGCACTTTGTCCACCGCCGAGACGGCGGCCAGGTCAAGCTCCGCGGGCAGAGGATCGAGCTGGGCGAGATCGAGAGGCAGATGGCGCTCGACCCCCGGGTCCGGCACGGCCTTGCCCTCGTACCGGCGGGGTCAGGGCCTTGTGCCGGCAGACTGACCGCCGTCATCGTGCTCGACGGCCGGTTTGCGGACGACGACGACGACGCCGCCGGCAGTGACATGTCGTCGACCTCCCCGGGTTCGACGATGGAGCTCCTCGACACGCCTTGGCTGGAGCACATTGGCTGCGTGAGAGACCGTCTCCTCGATACGCTGCCGCCGTACATGAACCCCGAGTTGTGGATCATCTTGAAGTCCATGCCGAGGAACTCTTCCGGGAAGCTGGATCGGAAGACGGTCGCCGGCTATCTCGAGGACCTGACGCCGGAGGAGTTCGCCGCCATCTTGCCCCGCATGGAAGAAGAGACCGGGGACCGGCCCGGGAGCGAGGCGGAAGTCGGCATGAGGCGGGTTTGGAGCGAGGTCTTGAACGTTCCGGAAGAGGAGATTGGGTGGAACAGCTCGTTCTACTATCTTGGTACGCTACGCAGACTCGCAGTCCGAGAAGAAAGTTGTTTATTGTTGTTATTATCCCGCTTCGGAGGCTAACGAGGTACACCACAGGAGGCGACTCGATCTCGGCCATGACCATCAGCGGCATGTTGCGGCAGATGGACCTCGACGTGTCGACTGCCGACATTCTTCGGTATCGAACCATTGAACGTCTCGCCAGAGCATCGAAGCAGTTGACAGTGACACGGAGTAAAGATGTCCAGGCAAAAGCCAAAGACAACTCGATGACACCAGCATCAGCATCAACATCAACAACATCACCACCAACACCATCACCAACACCACCAACATCACCACCAACACCATCACCAACAACACCAACGGATCCGTTCGATCTCTCTCCCATCCAACAACTGCACTTCCAAGCCTCGCCGGACGGTGACGCGCTAGACCAGCAGACCATGGTGGTCAAGGTCACCAGGACCATCGGCCAGGACGAGCTGCTCAAGGGAATCCGGTCCCTCCTCCGCGCCCATCCGATGTTGCGGGCCCGTTTCGAGCGCCACGGCGACACGTGGACGCAGCGAACCCCCCCGGATTCCGTCGACGACGACGCGGCCAACGGTTGCCGAGTCCGCTTCCACAACCGCGACGAGCACGCCTACGTCCTCGAGTGCGTCGCCGAGGCCAAGCGGTCGATCCATCTCGCCAGAGGGCCCCTCGTCGCCTGGGACGTCTTCGAGACGGCGCGGCAGACGCTGATGAGCGTCACCATCCACCACCTCGTCGTGGACGCCGTGTCCTGGCGCATCCTGTTCCGCGAGCTGGAAGAGTTTCTCTCCAAGTTGCACGGGGCCAACTCGGCGGCGGCGGCGGCACGCCGGGAGACGACCTCGTTCCGGTCGTGGTGTGCGGCCCAACGGCAGTTCGCATCGGCCCTGCAACAACCCGGAGACGTCCTCCCCCCCGGCGTCCTTGAAGTGCCTGCCACGGACTTGGGGTTCTGGGGCATGAATGGCAGCGACGAGAAGAGGAGGAACATGGATGGCAGCAACAAGGAGAAGAGCAGGAGGAACAACTGCTTCGGAGACACCGTCTCCCGCACCATCGCCCTCGACGCCGGCCTCACCCGCTCCCTGTCTCGAGCATCCGCCAGCTCCGGCTTCGGAAGCCTCGACGTTCTGGTTTCCTCCGTCATCGAGTCCTTCTCGCAGACCTTTGGCCGCCCTCCCTGCCTCTTCACCGAGGGTCACGGCCGAGAGCCCTTCTCCCCCGACGTCGACCCCTCCGGTACCGTGGGGTGGTTCACCACCTTCTCCCCCGTCGTCGTGGCCGCGCAGCAGCAGCAGCACCGAGACGGCGGTGGCGGCGTCCTGCGAGGGGTCCGCGAGGCCCGCGAGGCCCGTCTCAAAACCCCGCTGAACGGCTTCTCGTACTTTACGTCCCGGTTCCTCGGCGGTGGGGCCGAGGCCGGTGGGGCCGGCGGGGCCGAGGCTTTCCGCCGTGGTCACGACCGGAACCTGCCGATGGAGGTCACCCTCAACTACCTGGGCGACTTCCAGCAGTTCGAGAGGGACGACTCGCTCTTCAATAGGTGCGACGAGGACCTCCAGGAAGCGCTGTCGGAGCTGAGGCGCCAGCAACGCGCGGGGTCAGCGAGATACGCCCTCATTTCGCTGCTGGCCGTCACCAAGGACGATCGGTTGTCTATCCAGGTGGAGTGGAACAAGCAGATGGATCACCAGGTTCAACTGGCCGACTGGGTGCTCCGACTGGAGTCCACTCTCAAGCGGACCATCTCCCACCTCTCGTGTGGTGGTCCGGGTCTGGAATTGGATTCCCCGCCACTATCGCCATCGGATATCTTGTTCCCTTCCTCCGTCGGCCTCGAGCAGACGCAGCTCAGCAAAGCTCTCGACCTCGCCGCGTCACGCTTCCACCTGCGTCCCGCCGACGTCGAGGCCGTCTACCCGTGCTCGCCCATCCAGGACAGTCTCATGATCTCGCAGCTGAAGGAGTCGACCAACCTGTACAGCCAGCATTTCCTCTTCAGGCTCTCTGAACACGCACACGGACACGGACCCGGACCCGGACACGAGACCATCGGCATCGACCCGGACAGGCTCCTGGCCGCCTGGAAGCACGTCTGTGCCTCGCACGCCATCTTACGCACCATCTTCCTCGAGGACGACGAGTCTGGCATGTTCTTGCAAGTGGTGCTGAGGTCCGTGGACCCCGACGCGGAGCTTCTCCGGATGGAGGACGAGCACGAGCACGAGCATGACCTCGCGGCGACGCTGTGGGCGCGGCAGCAGTCTCGTCCACCCGGGCCTGCGCCGTTGGACGGCGGCGAGGTTCTCCATAAGCTCCGGGTCTACTCGGCCCAAGACGGCTCCGTCTACTGTCTCCTGGACAAGAACCATCTCATCACCGACGGCACGACCTCCCGACTCCTGATCCGCGACCTGCTGGCTGCGTATGATGGCCGTCCGAGGCAGACATGTCCTCCTTACTCGAGCTATATCGGCTACATCCAGCAGCAGGATACGGAAACCATCTCGCAATACTGGAGCAGCTACCTGGAGGGAGCTCCATCGTGTCACTTTCCCAGGCTGTTGCAACACGGCGGTCAACACTCTTCCGCAGCAAAGCGCCGCTCCGAGTTCACGCGGGTCACTTGTACCATCTCGGACAAGACGCCGCTGAGAACCGCGTGCCGGGAGCTCGACTTGACTCCGCCTGCCGTATTCCAAGCCGCGTGGGCAGTGGTTCTGTCGGCCTATCTGCACTCGGACGATGTCGTCTTTGGCGTTCTCGGCCACGGCAGAGACATCCCGGTGCCGGGGGCGTCGGAGATGATCGGACCCATGGCCACCATTGTGCCTCTGCGGGTGCGGTTGTCCCAAGGCTCCGGCACGACATCGGAGATCCTACGGGCCGTGCAACATGACAGCATCGAGCACATCTCCAGACAGGCGGTGTCACTGGCCCGGATCGCTCACGCCGCCGGCCGGAACGGGGGCGCCGTGTTCAACACCATCTTCAACTTCCAGCGGGCCATCACACCGGAAGTGGGAAACATCAAGTCGGAATTGCTATATTCCCACGACACGAGTGAAGTACACGATCCTATCCTTTGCCTCTCTCTCTCTCTCTCTCTCTCTCTCTCTCCCCATGCCAATCTCTGCGTGGACAGGAGACAGTCGCTGACTTGACTTTGATCCATAGTACGACATCGCCGTATGCGTGACCGAAGAACAAGGTCAACTCCGCCTCACCTTGGAGTCGCCGACGCACTTCATGTCGAAAGCCCAGGCCGAGCGTCTTCTCGCGTCCTACGCAGCCGCCGTGCGCTCCATCATATCCATGGCCTCCTCCCATCCGGAAACACCGGTCCGGGAGCTCGGCCTGGCCACCGACCTGGACCGCATCCAGCTCGAGGCGTGGAACCCGGCCAGACCGGAGACCAAGCACCAGTGCATCCACGACGCCATCGCCGAGACGAGTCGCCGTCAGCCTCGGAGACCGGCCATCTGCTCGTGGGACGGGGATCTGTCGTACGCGGACCTGGACTCGCTGTCCACCGGACTTGCCGTCCGGCTACGGTCTCTGGGGGCCGGCCGGGGCGAGATTGTGGTCTTGTGCTTCGAGAAGTCCCTCTGGGCCGTGGTGGCGATGCTCGCCGTTGCCAAGTCCGGCGCGGCGTTCGTCCACATCGACATCCGGGGAGCGCCGAAGAGGACCGAGTCCGTGGTCACGCAGACCAAGTCGCGTCTCGGCCTCGCTTCCGCGGCTCAGCACGCGAAGCTGGCGAGTGTCATCGAGACGGTCTTGATCGTCAACAAGACGTACGTCGAGGGGCTGCTTCTTCCTCCTCCTTCCCCTTCTCCTCCTCCTCCTCCCAGCCCAACGAGCCATCACGACCCGTCTGCGGCCTCTGCCGTCGTCGACCCTTCGAGCGTCCTCTACGTCATCTTCACCTCCGGCACGACGGGCGCGCCCAAGGGCGTCGTCATCCAGCACAGGTCCTTCTGCTCGGCCGTGGCCGCCAACCGGTCGTGGCTGCAGATCGAGGCCCGGTCCCGGGTGCTGCAGTTCACCAGCTACTGCTTCGACGCCTCGCTCGAGGAGATCTTCACGGTGCTCGTCGCTGGCGGCTGCGTCTGCGTGCCCTCCGAGGCGGACCGGCTGTCGGACGTTGCCGGCTTCGTGGCCCGGAACCGGGTGAACTGGGCCGCCTTCACGCCGTCCTTCCTACGGACCCTCGACCCGGACGACGACGATGACGCGCTCCTCGGCTCTCTCGACTTCATCACCGTCCACGCCGAGCCCATGGGCCAGGACCTCGTGGCCCGCTGGGCCGGCAAGATCCGCATGAGGCCGAGCTACGGGCCGACCGAGTGCTCCGTCACGAGCACCGTCGGCGCCCCCTTCGCCGTCGACTCGGACGCCGCCAACATCGGCTGGCCGGTCGGTTGCCGCGGCTGGGTGGTCCACCCGGAGAACCACGACATCCTGATGCCCGTCGGGGCCGTCGGCGAGCTCCTCCTGGACGGACCCATCGTCGGCCAAGGCTACCTCGACGACGAGGCCAAGACGGCGGCGGCCTTCATCGACCCCCCCGCCTGGGCGGTCGAGGCCGGATCTGCTTCTCTGGACGACAACGACGACGGGGGCTTCCCGCGCAAGCTGTACAAGACGGGCGACCTCGTCCGGTACGCCCAGGACGGCAGCTTGCTCATCCAGCGGAGGAAAGACCACTCGCAGGTCAAGATCCGCGGCCAGCGCGTCGAGCTCGGCGAGATCCAGTACCACTTGGACAACCTCTCGGGCATCATACGGCACAGCATGGTGCTCGTACCGCAGACGGGGCCTCTCCAGGGTCGTCTCGTCGCCGTAGCTAGCCTGGCCGCCATCGATACCTCCTCAGAGTCCTCACAGCCCGAGATGGCAGTCCACGGCCAGGAGGGCATCACCATCGTGAGAAAAGAAGACCTGGATTCGACGCTTTCTCGCAAGCTGGGCAGCGTCATGGACGACATCTCCTCGCTTCTGGGGAGGGAACTGCCCCAGTACATGATCCCGGAGACGTGGCTCCTTGTCCGGCGTCTCCCCGTGCAGTTGTCTCTGAAGCTGGATCGTCAGCGGGTGGTGAACTGGGTGAACGAGATTGACGACATGACGTTGCGAGCTGCTCTGGATGTACACCAGAGCGACGTCGACGCAGGAGACCAGCAGTGTTCTCCCATCCAAGAGACTGTCCTCAAGATATGGAAGAAGGTTCTTGGCATCCAGCAGAGTAGGTTGACAAGCAGCTATTACCGTCTGTCACCGTGAAGAAAAGAGCATATTGCTGACCGTGGCACACACACACAAGCAGGCCATATATCTCTCGATCAGTCGTTTTTCAGGCTGGGAGGAGACTCGATCTACGGTAAGAATCTGTTTCCCTCGAGTCTTGACCCGCCCTTCCCTACACCTGTGACGTCTTTGAGAACTTGGGCTGATAATCAACTCTCTATTCCCCCAGCGATGCAAGTGATGCGCCTCTGCAAAGAAGCCGGTCTTCGGGTCACCACCCAGGATGTTCTTGCGAACCCAACCGTCAGACAGTTGGCTTCTGTGGCTTCTTTGTTCCCAGACGGACAAATCTCGATGCCAACTCCCCCGCTATCACCCGACAGGTCCTCGTCCCAGTCATCGTTCGCCAGTCTCGTTCTGAGCACCGAGGACAACGTCGAGAACGTGGTGCCTTGCTCGCCGTTCCAGCAGAGAATGTACCATGCCTTCTTGGAGAGCCCGCACAAGCCCTACCTGTTCAACAGCCTCGTGTCTCTGAGCAACGTGGACAGTAAGAGGCCTTTTGACGTGGACGCCCTCCAGCAGGCATGGCAACAAACGGTAGACCGGCATGCCATCTTGAGGAGCGCCTTCATCTTCGACGCGTCCTCCCATCAGCTTTTCCACAAGATCTTGAGGGAGCACAAAGCCGACGTCTCGGTCCACGCCGTACGATCCGAGGCCGACGCCACCGCGCAAAGCCGACTCCATCTCGGCGACGTCCGGTCGAGGCTCTTCAGGGATGACACGCCGCCCCATTCCATACGCCTGTTCACCGCCGCCGCCGACGACGGCGGCCAGACGTTTGTCCATTTCGTCATGGGACACGTCCTGATCGACCACGTCAGCCTGGCCCACGTCTTGTCCGACTTCTCGGCCTTCTACCACCACTACCGAGGCGGGAGGACGAGTCCAGAGCCGGCGTTGAATTTGCTGCCCGGGCCCCCCGCCGCCGCCGCCGCCGGTTTCCACCAGTACATCCGACACGTCCGGCAGACCCGCGACGTGGAAGAGAGCAACCGCTACTGGGTCGAGGAGCTCCGCGGCGTCGACCCATGCCTCGTGCATCGTCCCGCGTCGGACGTCGACGCCGGCTCGGACCCGTCCGCCGTGGGCTCTGTCGAGTTCACGGTGGAGACGACCGCCGAGCTTCGGGGATTCCTCCGGGAGGTCGGCGTCACCCTCTCGAGCCTGCTGCAGTTCGCCTGGGCGCTGCTCCTGCACTTCGAGACGGGCCACGCGTCCGTGTGCTTCGGACACCTGTCGTCCGACCGGGACACGGACTTGCCGCACGCGGACGACATCGTCGGCCCCATGCTGGCGATGATGGTGGCGCGCGCCGGGCTCGGCGGCGCGGCGGTCGTCCTGGAGGAGGCGCTCCGGGCATTCCAAGACGACGGCATCCGCGGCTTGCGGCACAAGACGTTCGACTTGACCGAGGTGGAACGTCGGCTGGGCCGCGGCCAGGGTCTCTTCAACACGCTGGTCAACTACCGCAAGGTCAAGTACTCTGACGACGACGGCGGCGGCGGCGGCGGAGCTGCGGTGGACTTTCGCTCCGTTTGGAAACAAGATCCCCACGAGGTGAGTTCAGAGTACCGACGTCCTCTCTTGTCTACTTTCATCGGTTGTCTAATTAACCTAACCCCCCGCGTGTGTTTGACAGCAAATACTGGTTCTGGCATTCAACGAAGGTCGCTCGCAGTTGGAAGCCTCGTTGACGTACTACGAATCTCTCTTCTCCAAGGCGTCTGTGGCGAGGTTGAGCCAAGACTACTGTCGCATACTGAGACTGCTGGTGTCTGGCCAGCATCGCACCGTGGGGGACCTCAGAGCTGTTCTCGATTTATAGATGTCACATGTGTGTGTCTTGATGGCAGGGTTGGCCTCATGGTGTCAGAGGTGGCGGCGTGCTTGTGACTAAAATTATATCAACACTAATTTTCAACTCGGGTTGGCTTTTTGAATCTACATCAACCAGTTTTTGTTTGCTAGCCTACAGGGTGGTAATGAATGCCTGGAGACTCCCGAGCTCAATAGAAGACTTTTACATTGGTTGATATCTGTCGAGAGTCCAGGATATCCCGGGCCCCATCGGATCATTTCTTTCACGTCACTGACTCACTGTTTCATTCGACTCATGATACCTTGGTTCACCTGGATATATATATATATATATATACCCCAGCAGACCCTTTTTCTTGGTATGCTTAGTCCTAGGGAGAAGAGACTCTTGTAGGTACGATTCAAGCGCCCCATGCTCATGGCATTGTCACAGAACAGTGAGAATGTCACGTGATTATAAATAAACTAGCCATCTTGTATTCAGCATTTATCTCTCACATCTGTCATTTATCAAATCTTGTTATCAATGGATACATTTGTCCAAGTCTGTTGACGCCCTGCAGCCTCTATCATGGCCACAACCCATAAACAAAGGGATCAACATAGGGATAGTCAGGTCAGCCTCCATCCCCACGGTGATGCTTTATACTCGTCCCGGATTCCCAAAGGCGTCGCCGTCGTCGCGGACGGAATGATGCTCGAGGAACGACTGCTCGAGCTTGACGTGTACCGGGGCATCCGGTCGAAGGCGGGGGGGGTCCCCGACGGACATCTGGTCCAGCCACGTGTCGAAGGGTTGCCGCCATGCTTCCGGGTGTCGCGATCCCTTCGCGAGGGTGGTCCGGCTCGAACTGGGTCTCGTCTCCCAGCAGCCCTCAGGCTCAGAGGCTCCCCTTCCCCTCATCCGCGCATGGTAAGAAGGGGAAATCTGCGGCGCGTTCGTACACGCGCATAGCCCGGGGAGCATGCCTGCGTCAAGTGCGTAATGAAGGTCTCGCCGCGGTCAAAAAAAAAAAAAAAAGGTAGTCGAGCGGCACCTCGGGCGGCTGTCTCTAATTATAGCGGCCATGTCTTTGCCGTGTCGTCAAGGAACGACGAGGCCACATCGGATAAGACTTCATGGACGCCCAGGAGACGGAGGCTCCAGACAAAGAGGAGGAGGAGGACGAGGGAGAAGACCACCAACGGGCGTCCTTGACAAAGCATGGCCGTCGTTTGGAATCGAACACTTACACGGGGGACCGTCAAAAAACAGATACAGAAGAGAGTGGCCAAGAGATGCCAGCAGATCGGATCCTTAATGGCTTAAATCATTACAAAAGAAACAGAAAAACAAAGAAAAAGAAAACAGGGAAGAAGAAAAGGACAGCGGTCGAGGAAAAAAACTCCCCGGCGGCGTTGTCTTGGGATAGCCGGAGAGCAGCATCTGGTGTTGAGCTGCAGTTTCAGTCATGTTTCAACCCACCGTTGGATTGGCGGCGCTGGACATCACCGCTCGAATTAATCCGCTTTCAAGACTTCAAAAGCCGGGTGTCAGTGAACATTGCCAGGCACTTCAACTCGGAGAACGAGCATGTGATGTGTGGTATTGTGGCTGAAAACTCATATAGAGAGCGCCTAACTGCGAGTAGTAATTATGCACAGTCGAGACGTGGGCTCGCCTTGACTGTCAAAAGGTCTAACCGGGCACATCCAAGTCATGTTCGAAGGTGTCTTCACCCTCACCTCCAGGGCTTTCCCTCCTATCTCTCTCTCTCCCTCTCTCTTCAGGCCGGAAACTTTCTGTCATGTGTTGCAAAAGGGATTCATCAAAAGGCCCTAGTGTGAAATACGCGAACGGTGCATTCTCTTGTTTCCAAGTGGTAATTATAAAAGTGCTGGACATAAAGCCTGGCCAAGACTCTACCAGCTCGTGCCGGTCCAGCCCACCACTCGAAGCCAATACCGGTCATGCGACAGATTGCCCTGCTTGTGTTTGTTCATCTTTAATTATTGTTTCGGCCGGCAGAGTTCTGTGAAGCTGGTGACATGCTGCGTCGACACGGTTCGGTCCGGGAAGAGCATCGGTCCGGGGCCGGACTTGGACGTCGGTCCGCCCCCCGCAATCGATGGTCAAGTAATAACACTCTTTGATGCGTGACTGAACTCTGGTCCAGCTGCTCTATCCCCCTCTCTCCATTGGTTAAGCAAAAGACAAAGGGGTTTTTTCTTTGTTGCTTATGCTGATGAATCGAGATCCCTCGACAGTTGACCTCAGTATAGACTGCGAAAGGACGCTTTTCGAGTCTTGACAAGCCATGACATACGGTTGAACAAGAAACATTCGGGGTGTTTCTTTGATTGTACATACGCCTATTTTTCCTATTTTTTCTGTTTCTTTTCTAGGGTTTCCCACAGCACCGTCCTGGCCTACACTGCAACCCCCTCCCTCCAACCCCAGAGTCTTTCCCACCCACATACCTCAACTCATCATGCCATCGAGTTCCAACAGACGCGAAGAGAAGCACTCCCTCCTCACGGATGAGACCGAGGACGACTCCTGCCTAGAAGGCTCCTCCGGGGCACCATCGGTCGACCAGGAGTCCGGGACCGTCAGCGCGAAGAACACCCTGCTGTGGTGGTGGCGTTCCGTCGACCCGGCCTGGAAGTCGTGGTCCCTCTTCGCCCCGCCCGTCCTCGTCTTCCTCATCCTCTCCTACCTCGCCTTCTTCCCCCCGTCCTCGTCGTCGTCGTCGTCGTCGTCGGGCGAGGCGTGCCCGAAGACGATGGACATGTCGGGCTACGTCTGCGCCCCGAACGGCGCCCTGCCCAAGATCGCCCGCGAGCGGGGCTGCGAGTTCGACACCATGTCGTTCAAGTGGTGGCCCCGGGCGCCGACGACGCACCGGGACAACGTCGCCCTCGTCGACGAGTTCCACGCCCAGGGGCCCTGGCACCGGTACTACGACAAGGGCGGCAAGCACGAGATCCCCCCCACCACCGAGGTCCTCACCGCCGGCTGGGTGTCGAGGAGGGAGCACACCGTCCACTGCGTCTACACCCTGCGGCAGACGCACCTCTGGATCGCCCTGGGCTACGACCCGCCCTTCAACTACACCCACACCATCCACTGCACAAAGTACCTCATGGACACCATTCTGGAGAACCCGCCAAAGGACTTTGATGACCTGACCGTCCACGGAACGCCGTGGCCAGAGCATCCGGCCATTGTGAGTTGTCTTGAAGCTGTAATCGACCAACAGGTTGTTGGGGCCTCGTTCCCCCTGCTTACCATCTGTTTGATAATTAGGTTAAGCCATACTATCCTTGCAAACAGGAAGGCCTCAGCTGCGAATCATGGTAACTGTCAAGACTCAAGAGTCAAGGGGGCTGAGTGAGTCCGAGTCTGAGTTGGCGAAAAGCTTCAACCTTTTTTTGCTGGACATCAAACCCTTATGTACTTAGAGTCATCTAATCACGGTTGTATTGGCCGAGTGCTGGAAGCCAGAGCGATGTTATCATGCTACTATAGCATCACTAGACTGTTCAAACTGCAATGGTTGTGCCGAAGAGGGTTCAGCGGGATGGAATAATATATCTTATTCACACATAACAGTTGCCTGTTGAATCACTGTCAGTTGGCGTGTTGTTTTCTTACTTGCTCTCAGAAAGATATTCATCATCTTGCTATCGTATATCTAGTCCCTTCGTATCGACGCTCATATTGCATTTGTTGGGAACCTCATCAACAGCATCGGCGTCTACCAGTCCTGGATCGCCGGCCACCAGCTGCGGGGCCTGGAGCCAAAAGGCGTTGCCCGGCGTGCCGATTGCGGGCAGAACACGGATACTCGCGCAATCGAATGGCGCCTATTCTGGGCTGATCATCTTTGCTGGTGTGTCGTACGTGGCCGGTGTCGTCTGCTTGCTCAGTCTCGTCGTGTTCAAGAAGCTGTTGGTTTGGTGGTTGAAGCATGGCCAGGATATGTATGGCCAGTCGTCAGAGGCGTAATCCCAGTAGAGGCTTGAAAGATGGCGATGTTAACGCAACCTTGTGGCATATATCTGGTCTGGCTACAGTGAAACCCGTTGGTCGAGTCACTGATCAACAATGTGTAACGCTCATTGGTAATAGTTGGGTTACCATACCTAGGTACAGTGTATTGATATAAATTGAATAATTACTGCTTACATCCAGAATAATTATAGAGAGAGGGAGAGAGAGAGATGGTCAAAATTCTATCCAGGGCAATGGACAGGAACAATCATGGGGGCCTCGCTCTCCATAATCAATCTTTTTGTCCTTGCGAGTTGCCTTCAATCAAGCTTTTGGCTGGTTGGATAGCGACGAAGAACTGGGAGGATCGTTGTAACTGCTCCCAAGCATCATCCTTCGGTTTAATTAGACACAAATTCACAACTTGAATCGCGCAGCCATGGCCATCCGTTCTTGA
Source organism: Colletotrichum tanaceti (assembly GCA_005350895.1). Lineage (NCBI taxonomy): Eukaryota > Fungi > Ascomycota > Sordariomycetes > Glomerellales > Glomerellaceae > Colletotrichum > Colletotrichum tanaceti. Next base: position 68,791 of record PJEX01000258.1, read on the forward strand.
CGGCGGTGGCCTCTGCTCAGGAAGCCAAGATTTCTCTTTGGGGGGGGGGGGGGGGGGGGGGGG